>JAKTSB010000405.1:0-11332 GCA_030579975.1 Blastobotrys buckinghamii (nom. inval.)
TTCATGTTAATCATTACATAACCAGCCTCTATCCTGTCAACAGATTAAGTTTAAGTAACACGAATAACACGAATAATTGCTTTATATCCTTTCAACTCGTAAACATCCGAAAGAATGGAGCAACTCAATCTTGGACTTCAGCACTCCACATGTTTAATTGGCCTTTGATTCAGTAATGAAAGGCAGCCACTGCAACAATGGTACATAATCGCGGGTTGGTAACTTTATATTAAGTTATAGGAACCGTGTGTATTTTATATTGGTTTATAACCTTTAGTATATATGTATCAGTATAATATTGGTACAGATTATACCTCAACATATCGAATTAACTTAAGCCAGTTTTAAACTATAGTTGATTATTGATTATTTTTAATCGATATCGTCTGATATTCGATCGATCGTTGCAAAAAATTTATTCATATGATGTTTACAGACATTGTGATAAAAATCTACAGGATGTATTCTATATTTTTAATCTTCAATAATGCTGGTTCAAAAGCTATCTATCACACTAATCTTCTTTAACCATAAAACTGTTTCATTAGGGCATACATAAGGTCTCCAGTTTAAAGGGATGTTCGAATCAATTCCTACATCAGGCTTCATTTTATACATTATAAAAACATGTAATTGTATGCATGGCCTGGTATTAAAACTATCTCTTACAACTCTTGAGAAAAAAAAAAAAAAAAAAAACATTATTATTTTGGTTAGTATTTCAAAGGATTAACATTTACATGCATTAATTAGTCAATTTTTTTTTTTTTTTTTTTTTTTTTTTTTAAATTAGTTATTAAAAGTTGAATTATTATTTCATATATATTTACATATTAATTAAATATTTCTCATGATTGCAATCATTTTTTTTGGTTAATTATTTTAAAAATTTTACAAAACTTTTACAAACAAAAGCACTAACAATACTTAACCCCAAAATCCCTACCATAACCATATTACTCTTTTTATAAGTTGGATCACTTTCCCATCCACTATACAAAGCATAAGTAGTAACCACACTACCCAAATTACCCAATCCACTAACTAAAGCACTTGAAGCAGCTACCCCAATATCACCATGTCTAGGTTTGAAAATTTCATAAGCCCAAGTCATACAAATTGGTACAGTTGGACCCAATCCAAATCCACAAACTAATAATCCAACATATCTTGGCCATTTAGTTGGTGCAAAAGTTGTAACAATCATCCCAACAATAATAACAACAGTACTTAAAGAAAACACAGTATGACGATGATTTCTAAATTTATCACTAAAAGGAGTAATTAATAAAATAGCAATTAAATCACAAATCCAAATTGGAGCAGTTAATAATGAAATATTAATTGATGAAAGATCTGGATTTAAATTATGAATAATTTTTGATGCATAAACTGTTAAACCAAATCCAACACCAACAACACCAAAATACATCAAAATTAATGGCCAAATTCTAATATCCAACAAAACTTTTAATAAATCTTTAATAGTCCAAGAAACTTGTAAAGATGATAATTTCATATCTAATGCATGTAATTCAGCTTCTTCTGGAGTTAAAATATCACCAGAATTTGATGGTACAAAAATAGATAAAATACTATTTAATTTATTATTTGGTCTTGGGGAATGACTTGGTCTATCAGGTAACCACCAATTTAATGAAATCCCAACAGAAATAGTAATACAACCATAAATTAAAAACATCCATTGATATCCTGCTAAACCTTTCATACCATCCATTTTTTGAAATCCTGCTGATACTAACCCTGCAACAGCAGCAGAAACTTGTGCAGCAGTAAAATAATATCCAATTCTTCTTGCTGTTCTATGACTTGGGTACCATAATGAAATATAATAAGCCATACCAGGCCAACATCCAGCAGTACAAACCCCAGTAATAAATCTAATTGCAATTAACCCACTTGCATTTGTTAATGCTGCATAACATGCATAAACAATCCCAACACTTGTAATAATTCTTGATAACCATGCTTGTGGTGCAATTTTGGTCATTATTAAATTCATTGGTACATCAAATACAATATAGCCAACATAATCTAATGCACTAGCAGTAGAAACATTATGATCTGATAAATGTAATCGTTGAGGTGGGGAATTATTGGTTGATAAGTTCATTGTTAATGATACACCATATGCTGCACCACCAAATGATGATAAAAAATAAAATACCCATAATGCTGGAATGATTCTTTTATCTAATTTTTGATAAATTTTGTCTAATTTTTTTTGATCAAGTTTTTGAATTTGTTCTTCATTATCATCCATTGGTATGGAAGTGTTTGAAATTATTGTATTGCTTTTTGAAGTCATGACTTTGATCACTAGAACCTTGCTGCTTAATCTAATTGATATTGTAATAGGTTATTATAACTATAGTTTGTATTATCTTGAATGGTTTATTCTTGGTGTTATTGAAGTGATTTGTTTATGGTTATCAGATTAACAATGATTTGTAGTTTGTGTTAATAGAATTTATTTTTTTTAAAAAAGGACAGGGAGATCTTCAGTCTTTTATATAATTTTTCAATCTTTATCTCAACAATAGATTAATATATTCCACAGTACTCTTAAGTAATTATAGTTGTAAATAATAATAATAAAGGCATATGCATAGATCACCCCATTAGACTTTTAGAACCATTTGTGCACACTCTTACTCTTTTTTTTTCAAAAAAATAAAGTATCCAGTATCCAGTATCCAGTATCCAGGTATAAATCAGACCCGCAATATCCCCGAAAGAAGCAGCTAGAGTAATCCTTAATAAGTTCTATGAAGGCTGAACAATAATTATAGTTGAAATGTCTGAAAAGAAGAAAAAAAAGTTGAGCAAGATAAGCCGTACAATATCGATTGGGTTTAGTGGGGCTCAATTTAGTAATTTGAAAAAGATTTTCACTTTTCCGTTATTATTTCGATCGGGGGCCCCGCGCGAGTGTGTGGTATTTAAGCTGGTGTAAACGATCGATGACTCGTTGGGTTGAGGAGTCACTTTCGGCCTAAGTTACCCCAATGAGTCACGCGAGTCATTGAGACCACTGAGAAAAAGTAAAAATTGCATAACAAACTTGCAAACAAACTTGCATTTGTTTCTCAATTGCGAATGAGATTGGAATTGATTGGTGGTGGGAAGCTATCAAACATTGGAAAATAAAATAAAAGTGATGTAAGGAGTCATGGTAAGTTCGGGTTGAATCATCTTTTGAAGGTTTGATGGGAAAAAAGGATAGAGGGGAATGAATGACTGGGAGTCATAAATCGAAAGTATTCTTGTTGCAATGGTTTGATCGATTGTGTTTGATATTTGATGAGTGGGTTTTATGCATGCTAACCGTTGAGTGGTTCGAATCATTCTATTTTTTACAATGGTCGAAAAAAAACGGTTGAGAGACGGTTATATATACCTGGTTGGATTAAATTTTGAATTAGGGATTTATAGAGTATTTTGGTGAACAGCTATAAAATAGCTTCAACTAGCCAACTAGATTAACAGCATATTATAATTAACCTTGCATGTGCTCAACTGAGAAGTAATGAGAACGTTTAAAATCATAGGTTAACAATTGTAGGACTTGTTTTTTACAGTTATCTGCGTAACTTTAGTTCACCAAATCTAACTATTCAATCCTAGCTTTTAAACTCAAATAGCAAATCCGGGTTATAAATCAATACATATTTACCTTTCAATTAGGAATCACAGATATTTGAAAAGATTTTCACTACAGAAATTAAAACCAGTTGAATATATATGTATTTATGTATACAGCATAAAATTACATGATTGAGAAAAAGAAAACTTAAATTTGTTTATTAATGTTTAATATTTTTTTCTCGTTAACAATTTAAATTTAATCACCCCCCGATTACCCGAACTTTATTTAGTTAAACTTAACTAGTTTGAGAATTGAGGGCTGCAGGCTTGGCTAAAAACTAGTTACCTGAACAAACTACCACTCAAAATTGTCCAAATTTTTTTTTAAAAAAATTTTCCAAAAATTTTTTAAATTTTGAGTGGTAGTATTAATAAGAAAATAATTTGATCACTTGTAGCATTATAATACAAAAATTATAAAAGAGAAAAGAGAAGAAAAAAAAACTAGCTAAAAGAAACAAAAGGGACTTTTTCTCAGAAGTTTAAACTATTATCTATATGCATGATAATTGCTGAACGACATTAAATTTTTTGGCCGAATATATTCACCATTGCAAACTGAATTTTTGAGTGAACCTTTTCTTGTCTCTCAAGCAGAATGAATAAATATGTAGTAGTAATAGGGCTAATTTAGCCTACAGATGAAATTGTTCTAGGTCAAAAGTTGAGAATATTATCAATCGTAGAATCTGGTGCTGTATGTTATGATTTACAATTAAAAATTTCTTAAGGACCATTAAAGAAGAATAGCTCAGTATTAGTTAGTTAAAGCATACCCGCTAAGTCAACGATTCTTGAATAGGTAGAAACTTATCAAGCAAATGTGATGATAACTTGAGTTTTGTTAACTTCAATATTTATATTTAGGTATCCTTTGATCAGATATATACTTCCGTTAGCTACTAGTTTGAATTCAATTATGATAATGTATACGTACGTTTAGGTATTTAGATGAGATACACTTCTCCAAACAGCAAAGTTGTGGTACTTTTATGGATATACTCTCACAAAATATGGGTTAATAGATAGCTAATACATTTTTGTAATTTTCATAACGAGAAAAAAGCAAGAATTCTATTTTTCATGTTTAACATTTGTAACATCAATATATAGAATATTTGGGTGGCAAGGGATGTGCAACAGCTAGTTGGTCCACAACTAGCTGGCAAAAACCGAATAAAGAACAAATTGCTAACTACTTATGGAAATCTATTATGAAGTGAAGTCTGCAACAGAATTCAAAAATTTTCAAAAACATTTCAACAGTTTTTCTTGACAAGGTTTTCTTTTGAGAATGCTTTATAATTGCGCTCTAAGGAATTACATAAAAAATTTCTTGTGTTAGTTTTTGCCTTCTCAAATTCTTCTTTTTTTTTTCTCAAAAGCTTCTACAGTTATAGCTAGCTAGTACAGATTAAATAATAAGTATATAATCTATTAAAAAGAGTTCAAGACAAAATGCACAGTTAATTGCAAACTTTAGCTATAGACAGTACTAATCGTTGAAACCCAATAATGCAAAACCAAGTATATGTAACGAGATATAAAGATTTTAATCAAAACAATCGAGAATGAAGACCCCACCTGCTGCGCTGAATCTAGCTATAGGTTAGTATTGTAAAACTGAATGTGGATTGCAATGGACCGATCGACCACAGGTTGCATTATTATTACTATAGTCTTTGGTTGCTTCTATACTAACTATTTATGCGTATATATAGCCAGAACAACGATTATATTTGTTGGTCTAAATGCATGAATTGTTTATGAAATGGTTGGGAATATATTTTGGAAAGTGTTGGAGTTACACTTGAGTTAGAAAAATTACAAGGGACAACAACTTAAATATAAATCCAGAGTGAATTGGTTATAATAATCCTTGGGAACTTTGTAGGGATTTAACGTGAAAGCTCATGGCAGGTCTACAATTAATTAATTGTAGGATGATTTTAGTATATACTGATTTTGGTTAAGTTTGGGAAACTAATTATAGGTTTTAACCATCCGGAGATATCTTAGAGTAGTACTCACAAATCCGGTTGGGTTGTAGCAGCTTTGTTTGTGTTTTGAACTTGTCTGGGCTATTTGTTTCTTGATAATTCAATTGGGGGGGTTCAAGATATTGAAACTTATAATTTTTCTTTTTTTTATTTATTTATTTATTTATTTATTTATTTATTTATTTATTTTTGAGCCTTGACGGCAAATAAAGATTCCAGCAAACTATAAATTATTATCCCTCAGTAATTGAAGTTTTTTATTGGAGTTATATGAATGATTAAGTTGAAAAAAAAAGTAGTTTATTTGAGACTTTTTAGCAACACATGCTTCTACAGAAAGACCTCAAGCTACAACCAATTAAACAAACCATTTAAACATTACTCTATAAGGCCAAAAATGCTTTACAGGTAAATAATCTCTACAACTAATAAATAATTCACTTGGATGGAAAATAATCAAGTTAGCATTCCGTACCCGAGTTCTCCATGGGTGTTTACATGATACGTAGTTTCAAGTTTCCGTGGTGCTTTTAAACCTTTTTATAATTAGTTGTACTACAGAAAATCAAAATTATACAAATTGATGTGCTTTTAAGATTATTTTTTCCTAATTCATATCCACTTTACCAATTTGTTAGGGTGATACCCTCGTTACAAGCAATCGAGGAATGGTATATAGGTAATTTGCTTAGCTTGGAATTGCTAGAATCAAATTCTTTTTTGTTCCATAATTGGCTGAGTCATTTATTTCAAATTGACTTTATAAAGTGCCACAAGTTTTTTTTAGCGAGACTTTTCAAGTACAAGAAATGATTGAGATACCTAAATATGTACAAGTCTTATACGTTATACTTAACCGCAATTTTAAATTATTTTAAAAGTACAGGAATATTCATATAATCAATTTACCTTGTGTAATTTCCTACTTATAGTGTGTGTTATACGTATTTCATTTAGACCAATTGTTAACAATCAAGCTAAATATAAGTGATATTTTAAATTGAATTGATACCAAGCTGATAGAATTGAACTAGTTTCATTATCTAGTTATACAAAGTGGACCTCCAAACCTTGAAATAATTATTTAAATACACATTATAAACCAGTGATGATTTGATTTGAACGAGGCAATATATATAATAATTATCAAAAGTATGGAATAAGTCTGGGATTTAATTTTTTGCCATAGCTGAAGGCGAACCTTTCAATTGAAGTTGTTGTATGTTTTAGTGAATTAATATGATCGTGATTCTTGAGCTTAATAGTGAGAGTGATTTTAAGTTATAGAGTACTAAGCTGTTTTAGTTAGTAATTTAAATCATAGAAACTTTTAAAAATTAAAAAAATAATGGGTGTATATCTATAGATCTAAAGAAATGATTATAATCATTTCCCTCCTTTGGTATAATAAATTATAAAAGTTCACTATAGTGAGTTATTGTAACCATGTTACTATAAATCCTGGGTTTTTTGCGGTAGTTACAGTTACTTTATTATCGATACAAATTTTTTCAAACTTGCTGAGTAGTTAATAAATCCTATAGTTGACTTCTATATCTATTAATTTCCACGTACTGATTTTTCATACCTACCTGATTTTTCATACCTACCCACTATTAGCAGAACTGAGAACATAAATATCCAATAATTAAAGATAATTTATATATATTATAAATGAGACGTCTGATGTAAGAATTTATTTCAATAATTAAGGGATTTTAACTCTGTTGATACCATTGGTACTGTGGAAATGCAATAACCCTATTAAAATGTGTACTCTGTAAGTATCATATTATTATCAAATTTTCGAAACATCCCTCTCCTCTCTCCCTCTCTCTCTCTCTCTCTCTCAGATCAAAACCTAGACTAAACAAGTACCTTGATCTGATCAAATTATATGCATGCAATACTTGTGGGAAATGAGTTGAGGGTACTAGCAAGTAAACTGATGTTAGAATTAATAAAAAGAATAATGAGACTAGTAAGATTATAAATATAAAATAATGTAGTATGGACAAAGTAGAAATATCAATCACAGTAAAATGGGTTTCAGTATAATCAGATAACTAAAACCAACAATGGTATTACTTATTTCAGATATATAGAAGAATGGCAAAAATTGACAAAAAAAAAAAAAAAAAAAAAATCACCACAATTGACCAATGTATGGGGATAATAATACCAGTGGTTAACCATCTAGACTATCCTACTAAACGATCTTTTACTGAAAAATTGGTGTATGTCCAGCAAGCACCAAGTAACCTCTTGAACCTAGTTTTGTGAGTTTAAAGGTTCAAAATCAATGGTGATTTAAAAAAAAAAAAAAAAAAAAAAATTGACTTTTGAGTCAAAACCATGGTGATTCAAAAATTTGGAGTCACAATCATCGTGATTCAATGACTCCCAAAAATGACTCTCAAAATGACTCTCAGAATGACTCTCAAAATGACTCACTACTAAGAAAATTCTCCAATTGAGGAGTCAAGAGTCATCAATCCTCTACTGCCCCCAGCTGTGTGCGCGAGAGCGACCACCAGTCATAAAAACTAGTAAAACGAGTCATTCCTCTATGGCAGTAGTGACTTGTGCTATCAACATGACATTCGAGTCATGAATGATTATAAAAATGAAGCTTTAGTTTTTCTCGGATACTGAAAATAATACATTTTATCCAAAAAGATAAATATCAAAGAGTTGGCAAAGTTAAGGAACTCATAAAACTTCAAGATTCAACTGTAGTAACTACAGGTCCTCCTTGGACGAACTGAATTCCGGAGATCAAGCCCAGCAGGCTGTTGTACAATAAAAATAATAACTTCAAAAATAATCTAATAACTTTCGTTTAATGTTCTTTCTAATATCAATTCTATACAGATTCTTAACACTGTAAATACTTTTTCAATAATACTAACTCTCACTTTACTATGTTCTATTAACCCAAGTAATGGATATTTGTTAGTATTATTGTTCAATTTTCAATGTTGAGTTTAATTAGATGTCAAGAATACTATTTGATACTTAGGATATGAATTTACAAACGAAACCATAAAATAATAATAAAAACACCTAACGAACTCACATGAATTAGCGGATTTTCGCCCCTTTTTATTATTTTACAACAATACTACAACTCCACACCAAATTAATAAGTAAAATTTTACCAAATGAAAAATTTTTACAATATTTTCACCTTAGAAACCAATTCTCAGATGCATTAGTTAGCTCTGGCAACCAATGCTATTATTTTGAATTAATTAAACCTTTAAAAATTCGCTTTAAAACCTCCCGGTAAGGTCAGCCTCGCTGGCATATATACCCCTGCTCATGATTGCAAATGACTTTTGCACCACAAGGCCCTTGATATTATAAACTAATTTAATAACTTAATTCCAATTTTCTACTTGTACCATGATACAATCATAATATTAGCTTCAGTGTATGGTATTCTAACTTTACCATTTGTAGTATGATCTTATATTTTAACCATCTATATATTCGATCATTGATATATGTATATACTATAAATAAATTTTGAACTAATTAGGGCTACTGTTCACTTGAGTTTAAACTGTTATTGAGTTAGTATATTAAAAGTTAATTTATAGTTAAATCTATAAAATTATTACGGGGGTTTGGTCTATATTTATATGAACGATGAGCAAAACAATCGAGTCATAGCAATCAATAGTGTAACAACAATGTAATTCTAATGTTATCAGTAGCTGTGATTTGATACCATTACTGCATTAGTAACAGTTTGAGACAGACACGTGAGAAATCTAAACTGACGTGAAGCCAATATGTTCATTATAATATTAGTAAATATAGTGTTTTCACTGTCTTCATGCGCACATCGGTAAACTTTACGTATACTTGAACAACTGTGTTTCTTGTGTATAGTAATTGAATATATACTTACTTGATCGCTCGATAAAATAGTATACTAATTATCCACTGCCATAGTGTGCAAATACAGAATACTCCAATTGGTGGAACCTGGACTAGTTATATTTGAACTTCTAGTGCCCGCTTTATTTAATATCAGGTGTGTGTGTTTTCCCTTGGTTTTCCTGTTTCCATTGGGGTGGATGGAAGTGTTCACCAAAATTTGAGACCAAGTCAATCAATTTTTAACTTGAATTCTGATTTAAGATTATAAATAGAAAGTATTAATCCATCAGCAAAGCTTTGAGTTATTTGCAGTTGTTAAGCTAGCTCTATTATATAACATTCCGGCAGCTAGCAGCACGAGCCTTATAGATATACATATATATTTGACAATTCTGTTACACTTAATTCATCTCTTGATGATCGAGTTCTCACATTTACGGAATTACCAGTGTTGCTCGTTATTAGCTAGAGATATCAAACTATCAATTTCATTGAAGCTTGTCCATTTTCAAATAAGAGAAAAAGTTTTTTTGCTTGCAAACAACCATATGTATAATTATAAAAGTAATATAAAAATGTTATTAGACTATACTTCTACACAATAAAGAAACTAAAACCCAACATGTTTAAACTAAATTAATCAAGAAACTTACTGATATTACCAAAATTATTAACGGAATTCCAAATTGTCAACGGGGTATGAAGTAAATAAACAATGTAAAATTCTTTTCTATAGATATATGGATTTAGGGGTATTTCTTGGCTTTAGCCTAATGTTATATGATCTCCTCCTGATTTGTCTAATATTAATGTGATATATAGATAAAGGCGTTATATGGAATTGATCTATGAATGAAATAAATACATATGTTGAATAAGTGTAACTGATTCTGTTTTATCACTAGGTTTTATGATGGCGATATTTATATGAATCGATGTAAATCGATGAATAAAATATATAAGCCCAGTTGTTCTATATATTATTTTATAATATTTTTAATTAATAAACTATTTTTATTATCATTTTATATTCACTGAAATGACTACTGTATAAAATGCAAGAGTATATTAGGTAAATAATGTGACGGAGTTTGGTCAAATTTGGGAAAAGTGGGTTGCAGAGGTAACCTCTACCACACACACACCTTACACAGCATAAGCAAGATTCACTCTTTCTCGAATCCTTACTCACTTCATATTAGAGATATAATACATAAGCCTGGAAAACATTTATGGCCAATTTAAAGCAATTGAACACAGAAGCTACCATCATGAGCAAAGATATACTCATAAGCATTCAACTGATAGGTTGAATACTAGTGCTGCAGGGTTTATATGGCTAAAAAAATCAGACAGACAAAATTGGGCTAGCTGAATGTTTCTTGTTTCTTTTCACTTTGAATAGAATTGAATTTTGATTTAAGTAATGTATATATATGACCGACATACTACATATATATTTTATTTAAATTGAATTTTAAGTGCTAGAATTATATGAAAAAGAGTTTAGTACAACAGTTCTTTGGTTGCTAAATTAAACCAATCAATCGACAGAATTGTACTTATTGGGAGAAATTATGGTTATATACATATATGAAAGCCCTGTTGCAGTATCAAGATATGCAATGTACTGTTTACAGTACTAATAACTAGGTTGATAGTTTATAAAGTCATGTGACTAGAAATTTTAGTATATAAATCTTTTAGGAGGAATTATTGAGAAAATTTATAATATCAAAAATATAAATTTATTGTTGGTTAGTTGGTTAATT
>JAKTSB010000406.1:0-11230 GCA_030579975.1 Blastobotrys buckinghamii (nom. inval.)
TACTGTTGATTCAGGTGTTATGAAGCGATTTGGGTGCGGCATAATCTTTTTTTTTTTTTTTTTTTCGATGCGCACGAATACTGAATCGAGTTAAATACTACAACTTTTTTAGTACCAAACTGCTTGAACACGTCTTTGTTTTCTTTATATTCTGGATCGAACCTTATCACCCCTTTGTCTTTTATCTGAATTTAACGAGATTCGTAATATTTAGAACTTTGATGGTTGCTGAATCTTTGAATTTAAATGCACTGTTTTTTTTTGGTTTTTTTTTTTTTTTGCAGGTTTCTGACAAGTATTATTGACAGGTTCTGATGTACGATTCTCAAATTGTAGAATTAATATCCACTATCCGATAGAGAATGTCAAAAAGTTAAGATTTAAATTAAATTAGAGCTAAAGAGTTGTGAAAGATTGAGAAAGAAAATTTTTAAGGGGAAAGGCTCTCTCCAACAACCAGGGGGTGAGAAGTTGAATCAATCTACATGTAGACCCACTGTGGTGATTCCTTAAAGCTAAGTGGTTGATGTATCGTGGTTACAGAATACGTGAGGTACGTACAGCTTAAGAAAAATTTTAGCTGGACTCTAATTTCTATCTTAAAAGCTTGCAAGTACAATATATATCATCCCACTTTAATTTGACTATAGTATACTAGATATACGGTAGATCTGTGAAATCTAATATTACCCTAGGTTATAGCTATGATTATAAGACCAGGTTTGCAACGTTGGTGGGAACTTTTTTAAAAAGAGTGCATGGTTCGGTCAGTTCAATCCCTATGATCCCCATCTATAATCCCAATGATCCATTTAGAATGAAAATTCTACTGTATTAAAAATTTGCTAATTTATTTCAGGGCAACTACTCCTGAAAATTTTACAATCTTATTTAACACGTTTCGCTTAGCACTCCAGTTTCTCGTGTTCTTGGTCCATGACAGTTCTTAACTGCGCTCAAAACAAAACTTCAACTATAACTTCACACCTTTTCAATGCGATGGTGAAATCGATATCGATTTTAAGCCTCGCATTCGATTGGCCGTTTCATGCTAAAAAATCTGCATGTGTTTTGACTCAATTTGAATAATCTTGCCATGGCAACGCATCTTTGGATGATACAAGGCCTGTGCCCAAAGAATTTTTAAGAATCAAGTTCAAACGACATTTTTTAAATTAAATCCACTGTAATTAATGTATCTGTTTTTTTTTTAGTATTTGATGCTATATTTGTATAATGATTTATTGGGTAATATGGCTTACAAAACTAAATCAAAAGTCTTATAGGGTATCACAGAACCTGTCAAAATCCATAAAGTAGCAATTTAAAAAAAGTCAATATTTGTTACTGTAACACTTAAATTTGAGTTGTTAAATTTGAAGAAAAAAGCCTCATCGATCGGGGAATGTGTAAGATCGAGTTTACCCATCTCGATGTCTTCCCCTTAAAAAATCTCTGTTTTTCTCCGCCAAAACTTTATTTCATTAACTCATCAAGATTATGTCTATTGTAAACTGGTATTTTTGGATGGTGCGTGGGAGTTGACTATAAAAGTTGAATCTTCAAAACAGGATATAGGGCTAAAAAAACTCTAATTGCCCAGCTTTATAGGCTTTAGAAACAGTTGTTTGTGTTAGTTTTGTTTAGGCAAAACCAACCAGCTTAAGAATTCCAAGTTTTGCATGCCACAGCTTTATTAAAGCGTACATAATGCTTGGGAGTATCGGATACCGCTGGTCAAAACTGCTTAAAGGGGCAGGATTAAAATCTACTGAAGCTTGAATGATGAAGAAGAACGGCTAAAAGCTCCGGGCTAAACCACCAGACTTTCTGGAATTCGAAGCTTGAGCACACCAGACCGGACCGGTGATGCCGATCTGTAGAGCTTTGAGTTCACGCGCCACACGCTTGAGTGATGCCAGCCTCGTCAGATTAAACTCTGAACATATCTTTTGAAACATAATCTGGGGAAACAATTCTAAACAATCCATATATTCTTCAAGAGATTAATGCCATAGAGGATGTTAGTTCAAACTATGAAAGCCTTGGTACTTTTTATAACATGTATATATTTATATACTATAATAACGTTCGAGAGCCTGTTGATTCACGCATTCCAGCGATCCTTGTATAGAAGCAATTGATATATTATATACCAATTTTAATAACAATCTCTAGCTAGCTAGCTAGAATAGAACTAGCAGCGCTTATATATATATTAAATTTAATAAAAAGGTTCAAAACAATAAAAAATAGCTAGTATAAAAAATATAAAAATGGAGCTTTATTATAATATATATATATATCGAATTTATATTACATTATAGGTACTCTGGCTATACTGTATTATATGGATTTTACTTCACTGGATTAGATACCGAGTTTTGGTTATCTAGTGTGTTGCAGCTATAGTAGCAACAGGCTTAATATTAATTAGTAATGGTTATTTAGTAGACTTATCAAACAAGACTGATAAATTTGTTGAACAATTATAATGCATGGCTTTTCATTAAATTTGTCAAAAAATTTATATCCTATGAATCTAATCTGGAAATGGCCTTATTATTACTATGAATAGTTTCGTAAACGTGTGCAAATACAGTATAATGCGTTTAGATTTAATATATATATATTGAGTTAAAGTTTGCAATTCTTAAAAACAATGCAACAACGATAAAATTTATATTTTCATATTTATAATAACTTGTAATATTCGAATTATAAGTTATGGATGGTGACAATAGCAATAGAAAAGAGGTAGATATATGATCCTGAAAAGAAAAAACCTCAAAAATTCAATCCACAGGAACACCCACTAGGTTCAATTACATGTATTGATTAGAGTAATCTAATCAATGCTCTGCAACATGACGAACCATTGCAAAATGTTTAGATTATGGTCTCATGGTTTCATGATATTGATGGATACAAAAGGATACCTTAATACACTACATGTAAATTAATTTTGAAAAATTGTTATCCATATATTAAACTTAGGTCTTGGTATACCACGGACAAATGGATTTTTCATATCGTCAATGTAGATTTATGACAATTATTACATAAGGGCACCATGCGCATTTAATGGCATGCTACACAAGTTTAATTACCACTGATTGTTTTTCTGCTTGAGTATTGATAGAGCCAACTGTACCCCACCAAAGCTTCCCCACGATTGAATATTGGACAACACAATTAATGTATTGAGCGGAGAAGCCATAATACGATAGAATGGCTACTAACTTCTCGAAATTGATCTACAAGTTTCAATAACCAATGACCTCGAGTATGATGATCAATGAGGATAACGGAAAATCAATATTATATATATATATATTTCAAGCAAAGCTTTAACATAATCAGGTATACATTATGTATATGTTATAATTATATAATTTTTCTATATTACCCACAATATACCTCAAAGTGCCAAGTAGATGATTTGTTAGAAAATGCAATGAAAGTAACATTCAATTCTATGTTTTATCATATATATATACTGTCTGTAGCCAAATGAGGAGGGTATTTCCATGGCTATATAGTAGGTATTCTAGGCTAACATACTTTGAATTATAGCATGGCCCATTCATCCATTAGCTGTAAAACAAATCTACTATTAATTAGCCCAAGAAAAATTCAAATCTACATATGTAATATTTATGGTAAATTTCAAATATTTTACAAATAATTTGATGATGAAGATACCGACTGATGTTTGGCTATCCCTTGTTTGAGATGATATTGATTGATCAGCAATCAATTTGCAGCTATATTGCATAATCGCAATGCTTCATTAAACCTCACAACAAAATGCCATGGCAGGTATCTTAGGTTCACTTGAGATTAATCCATGATGCTGAACAGTTTGCCAATTTAAAGCTTAAAATAAGTTTGTATAGATTAAAAATCTACAGGTGGTTTGTACAACGTATACTGTCTACGTTACCAATTTTTTGAAAAGGCTTGTATCCTGATCATGGTGACAATTAATGTTCCGTTTTTCCGTAAGCCTTACAATTAATATTAATTAATCGAGCAAGATTACAGCATTGGTTTATTATACAATACTAAGCACTTTTCACTACCATGGCCCATTACAATATGTGCCAGCCCCTTTAGGCTGTTTCAAATCTAAGCTATATATACAACTATCTCTATCTCTATAGTCAAGCTTCTTGAAATTACACGTAGATGTAATCTATAGATATTTCAAAGCATATTATCACTCTGTAACTAAATCAGCACATAATTTTTCTGTCAAAAGCTATATGATATATCCATCTATAATAGAAGAGTTGGCTGAGAACTTCAAATTATAACTTCTATATACGATAGAACTTATACAGCTTTACGTTGCGAGAGTAGGTATGGGCCAATACTGCAGTATTAAGTGGGAAAGAGCGGAAATAAAAACACCCGTTAACTAATTAGTTTTTCTTTCCAGTCCCATATCTCGAGCCAAGGGCACGGCCAATCAACCCCACCTTTATTATTCACTAATAACCAAATTCGCTGAATTCCGAACTTTTAAACCTTTATAATAATATATACAGTAGTATCCGTAAATAATTGATTGTTTGATTCAATAGGAGCCAAAGCAAATTTCAATGGTTGCAAGTGCTGTAAAGATCTGGTCGCTTAATTCAACCATTTCTAAAACAGTATATGCAAGCGATGCCAATCCAATTTGACCAACATTATTCCGCCGAAATTATTTTTTAACCTGGGCTTGCAATGGATATATATACATGGATGTTACAATAAACACGAATTGACTTGTATACACTCCCAAATCATCGATAATCTGTGCATGATGATTGATTTGAAATTTCTATATATCATCAATCGGATGTTCTAATCATGTATTCGAAAATGATCACTCTAAATATTTTCTCATGAACCTATTATATTATAATATATAGATGATATATATTTTGAGTAAGGTCTTTAT
Source organism: Blastobotrys buckinghamii (nom. inval.) (assembly GCA_030579975.1). Lineage (NCBI taxonomy): Eukaryota > Fungi > Ascomycota > Dipodascomycetes > Dipodascales > Trichomonascaceae > Blastobotrys > Blastobotrys buckinghamii (nom. inval.). The sequence goes on from JAKTSB010000406.1 coordinate 4,952, forward strand.
GGGGGATGAAGTTTTTGATGAGGTGACACAAGGAAGTTTTATTAGGTTTCAACTAGATTAAGCTTGATGGCTCTAAAGGCTGCTTATCGATTAGAAAAAAAATCTCGGATATCAAAAATTTTCTAGGCGATTTGTTAATGAAACTGTTCTACTCAGGATCCAAAGCCCTTAAATTTGAGTTTAAAAACTTCCTTTCAACCCTCTATAGTAATTATAATTAAGCTGTGTTAGAAACCTGTACATCCCCACATAATTTCCCCAACTTTTTATCAGCTCAGTAGTCCAATTTGATAATTAAATAATTTAGGCTGGAGATCTCTAGAAAGACATTCAAGCTACATATATGTATACTTTAGATTCCGTTCAACCATAGGCCGTGTTCTTAATAATATAGAAGATATATATATATATAACTTCACTCAAAATCCATTAATACACTTGATTGATTTTAGGATATACTTGTCCAATTAGAGTGATTGTGTGATTAATCTCAAGTACATTGCAACCACTGGTACCGTAACACCTCAGCTCGAAAAAACTGATGATCTTAATGGGTACCCTAGTACCACTACCCCCGTACCACTCGCCATTCGATGGCTCCAAAACAACAAGTCCAACCCTAATAATTTTGTAGAGTTTGGAAATTTCTTTATAATTCTGGTACCAAAATGTTACCTAAGCTTAAGTTCACACGCTGTTAACGTTAACGTGCCAACGACAATGTTAATGCGCATGATTTTTGTACTTAGAGCGCGCAGCTGCAGCTAGATAAAATACCCCACCCCACCCCACAAGCGTAAATTCAAGCGCACTTTAAAATTTCACTGCCATAAAAAATAAAAATCTGAAAAAATAAAAAAAATCAACAATTTTATTAAATTATTGTTAATTTTTTTTCAAATCTCAGAAAGCTTATAATGCTCTAGCAAGCATACGAGAATAGCCTTTCCTCCATTTGATCGAGATTTGAGAAAAACTGAGTTTACACATTAAGGTCAGTTGAGCCTTTTTGATAATTTGAGGACAGTTGATCAGCCTCCCCCTCTGTGTCCTATTCTTAGGGCTACATCGTTGTGGTAATATTCCAACGATTAATTAGATTAATTATGATCTCCACTGAAAAATTAACTCTAGCAGTTCAGATGCAGCACTGCACATTAACAAGATGGTATCAGCACAAGTCAAGTACCGGGTTCATTCAAAATCTCAAACCATTAATTGAATTAAAAAAAAAAAAAATTCAAGCACAGGCTGACTCAGAAAGTATAAATACGAACGATAATTCCAAAACTTTATTTTAAACTCTTTTTATTATAATTTTTTTTTCTCCCTTTTCTCACTTTTAGCTTGCAATCTTTTTTTTTTTTTTATATAATAATAATGAAAGTAGTTACAGAATCTCATGGAGTGGAATTAGTACCACCACCAGAATCATTTAGAAAAAATCATCCAGGTAAACCACATCTAACAGATATTGAAGAATATCATAAATTATATAAACAATCAATTGAACAACCGGAAGAATTTTGGGGTAAATTAGCAAAAGAAGCATTAGTATGGGATAAAGATTTCACAACAGTTAAAGCGGGTGGGTTTGAAAATGGTGATGTATCATGGTTTTTAGAAGGTGAATTAAATGCCAGTTATAACTGTGTTGATAGACATGCATTTGCAAATCCAAACAGACCAGCTATAATTTATGAAGCTGATGAACCAAATGAAGGTCGCACTATTACTTATGGTGAATTATTAAGAGATGTTTGTCAAGTAGCTCAAGCTTTAACAAATCTGGGGGTTAAAAAAGGTGATACAGTTGCAGTTTATTTACCAATGATTCCAGAAGCTATTGTAACATTATTAGCTATTACAAGAATTGGTGCAATTCATTCAGTTGTTTTTGCAGGTTTTAGTAGTGGCAGTTTAAGAGATCGAATTTTAGATGCAAAATCAAAAGTTGTTGTTACAACTGATGCTTCATTAAGAGGTGGGAAAATTATTGAAACTAAAAAAATTGTTGATGATGCTTTAAAAGAAACTCCGGATGTTGAACATGTTTTAGTCTTTAAAAGAACTGGTCAAGAAATTCCTTTCAAAGAAGGTAGAGATGTATGGTGGCATGAAGAAGTTCCAAAATATCGACCTTATTGTCCTCCAACTCCAGTTTCAGCAGAAGATCCTATTTTCTTATTATATACTTCTGGTTCAACTGGTAAACCAAAAGGTGTTGTTCATACTACTGGTGGATATTTAGTTGGTGCTTATGCTACAACTAAATATGTTTTTGATATTCATAATACTGATATTTTATTTACTGCAGGTGATGTTGGTTGGATTACTGGTCATACTTATTGTGTTTATGGTCCTTTATTAAATGGTGCCACAACTGTTGTATTTGAAGGTACTCCAGCTTATCCAAATTTTTCAAGATATTGGGATATTGTTGATAAATATGGGGTTACACATTTCTATGTTGCACCAACTGCATTACGATTATTAAAGAGAGCAGGTATTGAACATATTCATCATGATTTAAGTTCTATTAGAACTTTAGGTTCAGTTGGTGAACCAATTGCACCAGATGTATGGAGTTGGTATAATGAACATATTGGGAAAAACAATGCTCATATTTGTGATACTTATTGGCAAACTGAAACAGGATCACATATTATTGCTCCAATGGCTGGTGTTACAAGTACTAAACCAGGTTCTGCAAGTTTCCCAATGTTTGGTGTTGATCCATTAATTATTGATCCTATTTCAGGTGAAGAATTAATTGGTAATGATGTTGAAGGTGTTTTGGCTGTTAGATCACCTTGGCCATCAATGGCAAGAACTGTTTGGAATGCTCATGAACGATATATGGATACTTATTTAAGACCTTATAAAGGAGTTTACTTCACTGGTGATGGTGCAGGTAGAGATCATGATGGTTATTATTGGATTCGAGGTAGAGTTGATGATGTTGTTAATGTATCAGGTCATAGATTGTCAACTGCTGAAATTGAAGCAGCATTAATTGAATCTCCAGTTGTTGCAGAAGCTGCGGTTGTTGCTGTGAATGATGAATTAACTGGTCAAGCTGTTAATGCATTTGTTGCACTAAAAAATGACAATGAAGCTAATGATGGTACTAAAAAAGATTTAATTATGCAAGTTAGAAAACATATTGGTCCTTTTGCTGCTCCAAAACGAATATTATTAGTTGATGATTTACCAAAGACTAGAAGTGGTAAAATTATGAGAAGAATTTTAAGAAAAGTTTTGGCTGGTGAAGAAGATGAATTGGGTGATATTTCAACCTTGGCTAATCCTGATGTTGTTGAACATATTATTAAAGTTGCCCATCAAAAATAGTCTTTATGTACTAGTTTACTATAGTATAATTTAGATTGTTTTATTATTTAATTTTTTTAATGCATTACTAACTTTTTGAATACCATTTTTGTAGTTGGAGATTAGTGGAATTGTACTATTAGAACTTTTATGGTAGATTATTAAGTCCAAATAGAGGTTAAATTTATTCATGCCTATCATTTAATTACTTGAGTTTGAATACCAATTAATGGCCAGATTCAAGACCGTATGCACTCAAGCTAAGCTAATTATATCGGTACAATTTTTAAATAGAAATAATCAATTTACGCGTCGCGCGCGTAACACACAAAAAAAAAAAAAAAAAAAAAAAAAAGATTATATTAAATTCACTACAACCACAAATCTTTTTTCTTTCTCATTTTCTTTGTAATAACACCCGCCACCACACCAGTTCAATCATCATAAAAAACCTATCAACGTACAACAATAGTATGAATGAAATTACATGGATCAGCAAGAAAACTTCAACAACAAAAATTTCGAGATAACAATACTACCGATGAGTACCAAGCTACTACTTTTGGTGGGTTTGAGGAATATTTTGCCAACAAACAAATAAAATTACAAAATCAAGCTAAACAAGGTTTCGAAGTCAAAACAGATATTTTTAAAGATTGTGTGATTTATATTAATGGGTATACAAAGCCACCTGTTCAAGAATTAAGACGGCTTATTATAGAAAATGGTGGAGTCATGTGTAATTATTTGGGTGGGAAAAGTTATGCCAGTCATATTATAGCCACTAACTTGACATCAAGAAAAAAAATTGAATTTTCAAATTATAAAGTTGTATTACCATCTTGGGTAGTTGAATCAGTTGAGAAAGGTACAAGATTATCATGGTCGAATTATAGAGTGGTGACAAAGGCTGACAATCAAACAGGGATTTTGGATAATAATAATAATAATAATAATACTAATACTAATCTCATGTGCCTTGATCCTATGTTCATTACAAATTATTTCAATAATAGTAGATTGCATCATTTAAGTGGATGGAAAGCAGATTTGAAAAAGAAATATCAAATGCAAGCGAGGAAAACAAACAGTGAATGTTCAAAAGTGGATGGTAAAAGGATTATAATGCATGTTGATTTTGATTCATTTTTCGTGGCCGTTTCTTTGTTAAAGTATCCAGAATATGCCAATCAACCATGTGGAGTTTCAAGTTCAAAAGACGGTACAGGTGATATTGCTAGTTGTAATTATAAAGCTCGGCAATATAATATTTGTAATGGAATGTGGGTAATGAAGGCAAAAGAATTATGTCCCGAATTTCAAATTATTCCATATGATTTTGAAAATTATGAAAAAGTCTCAAATTTATTATATGAATGTTTGAATGAAATTGAACCGGATTTATTGTTTCCAGTTTCTGTTGATGAAGCATTATTAGATATTACTACATGGTGTGGGGAACTTTCAAAAAATGAAATAATTTTAAAATGTAGATTATCAAGAAAAAAAATTAAAGAAAAATGTAAAGTTGATGTTAGTATTGGTTTGGGACCTAATGTTTTATGTGCCAAGTTAGCATTAAGAAAAGCAAAACCAAATGGTGAATATTTTATTCAAGAAGAAAATAAATCAAAAGAATTGGAAAAAATTGATATTAAAAGTTTACCAGGAGTTGGCAGAGAATTGAGTAAAAAATTCCATGATGAGAATATTTTTTCTATTAAAGATTTGAAAGATTTGAGTAAAAATCAATTAATGAAGATTTTACCTGGGAAAATCATGACAGAGAAATTTTATAATTATGCTAGAGGAATTGATAATACAAGTATAGCTGAAATCCCACCACCTCAATCAGTTAGTGTTGAAATTGCATGGGGCGTTAGAGTAGAAAATATTAATCAAATGTATCAATTTGTTGAGAATTTAGTAAATGAGTTGTATAATAGATTGGTGCAACAAAATGCAACAGGATGTCAAATAACAATGAAAATGTATCAACGAAGTAAAAATGCACCAAAACGACCTCCAAAATATATGGGACATGGGTTATGTGATATTTATAGTAAAACCTCTGAAAATTTTGAAAAGACTAATGATTTGAATCTTTTGAAAAATATATGTAAAGATTTAGTTGATGAATTAAAAGTCCCACCTGAAGAATTAAGAGGTGTTGGTATTACAATGAAAAAAATCAATGGTAATTATAATTTTAAGAATAAAAGACAAAGAATCGATATCCAAAAACCAATTAGATTAAATGATGCACCAAATTTCATGACATTAACTCAACATACTCGAAAAACTAACAATAATAAAAGAACTTTAATAGTTAAACCAAATGGAGTTGATGAAGATGTTTGGAAATGTTTACCTGATGATATTAAAAAAGAATTATCAAGGAGATCCAAATTTACAAATATTGTTGAACCAGAAGTTGATACATCAGTGTCTAAAATACGGTATTCTACTACCAGACAGTATTTACCAATTGAATTTGAGTTTGGTGGAGTTGAAGGGTTAATTGAATGGGCTAAAACTGCTCAATATTTAAATTATAGTGATGTTTGTAAAGTTGAGAATTTTTTCATTAATGTTTCAAAATATGATGCTGATTGGGGGAAATCTTTAAGGTATTTGAAACTTTTGAATCAATATTGTAAAGATAAACCGGAATCATTTCAACAAGATTGGATATTCATGATTCAGAATCTGGAAAATACAATAAAAAAAAGTTTATTGGCAAAAAATATCTCTATATAGTTTTATCCTAACGCGGGTGATCCTTTGAATTTAATAATCATAAAATGCTGGTTTTTTTCTATTTTCTATAGTTGTTTTTAAATAAAAATGCTTCTTATCATTATTGAACATGAGTTTTAGTTCAGTTATAATTATTTTTATTCAAAAAAAAAAAAAAAAAAAAAAAAAAAAACCCTTTTGCATTTA
>JAKTSB010000407.1:0-11023 GCA_030579975.1 Blastobotrys buckinghamii (nom. inval.)
CTAATATTCAAGCTGCTATAACATTCAAGCTACTATAATATTCAAGCTGCTATAATATTCAAGCTATTCTAACATTCAAGCTATTCTAACATTCAAGCTATTCTAACATTCAAGCTGTTATAATATTCAAGCTGCTATAATATTCAAGCTGCTATAATATTCAAGTACTGCAGCCATCGGATGGCCTGCCATGCATGGTACCATGGTGCACTGCATGCAGGGATGCACCCAGATTTAACCCCTGTTTTAGACGCGCAAATGACATCTATATATATATATGGATATTGTTGATAAAAGCACAGTCTTATCACACCTAGACGCTGTCATGAAATCTTATATCAATTATTGTTTTGACAATTCGAATCTTATATCAATTTTTTTTTTGACAATTTGTTTACAACTTTATAACATTCATTTTCCTATTCAACTTCATGAACTTCTTTCGCAATGAATGATCCTGATCCTGATATCCAACCATCATCTTCAACAACTAACCAAACACTCTCCTCCTCATCTTCCTCCCCATCAATCATGGCTGCTGCTGCCACTACATCAAACAACCGATCATCTACTAAGAGAAAATTATCTGATGAAGAAAAGTTAGAAGAACGAAGCAGAAAAGAAAGTGAAAGAACTAAAGCAAAATGGCTAAAATTTACAAGTGATCCCCAAAACAAAGAAATGGTTAACCGTATTATGGGAATTGCGCCACCGCAATACCATGATATTACAAAAGATGTAAGCCCAAGTTCTGTTAGAAATGTTACTGCAAATGAAAAAAAATTTGAACAATTTAGATCAACTATGAACTGTCCTAGACCAAGAGTTTTTGATGATTATGGTAACACCGATGAATATAATGATGAAGAGTATGATGAAGTCGATGGATTACAAGGTGAAATTGAAATGTTTTACAACGAAGAATTTTTTTATAAGTTTGGGTTATTTTTAACATCATTGAATAGTACAACAGTTGCCGAAGAAATTGAACCAACTAATAATGAAGGTGATACAACTAAAAATCAAACTATTCACAAATGCCTATCAATTGGCTATGTTAGAGATGTGTTTCAAGTTGGTGTAAAGAAATTGAGATATGCTGATGGGTTCGATTTGGCACCAATAGAAACCAGCATAATGTTGGAAGAAGTCTTAACAAGACTTTTAGAAGACGGTTATTTGTATGATGGTAATCTTAATGAAATTAATCTGATATCAGTCCTTAGTACTGACCATTTAATGAGAAGTGGTCTTCATAGATTGGTTACTACTAATGAAAATATTAAAATGAAAAAAGTAATGTTATTAGAATGTTTAACAACGTTATTGTATTCAACCTATGCAACTAGAGCTGGTGATTTGTGTTTATCCAGGGGGTATTCAAAAGAGCAGTATGTTGAAAAAAAATTTTATGCTCAATTTAAAGATTTTATTTTAACTGTTAAAAAGGATGAACCCACTATTGAAACTGTTTCTGCAGTTTTTTTAATCAAAAACCGTAAAAATCAAAAACATTTGGTATCTAATTATCCAAGAATGTATTCAACAACAAGATCATCTCATCCCCACCTTTGTATTATTAGTTTGACATTAATTCATGCGATTGTTAATGGTATTACAAAAGGTAAAAATTTGAACCAAGTATTAACGTTAGCTGCTAAACATCCTAAAGGTATTATTGAATGGGAGTATCCAGATTATCCATTAATTTGTAATTATCATCGAAATAACTTATATATTGATGAACCCATGGATTCTGCTAGAGTATTGCCAACTTTGAAAAATTTAACTAAGTATGCTGGGTTGCATGATGGTGTTCGTATCGTCAGTAATAGTTTTAGACATGCTGATGCAACAGATTTATCAGAAATGGAAACACCAGGTGAAGTTGGTAACATTGAATTTGCTCGAGCAGCATTAAACCATTCTGCTACTACAGAATCAGGATATGAGAATATCACTCTAGGTTATGTTGGTGATCCAAGAGTTGATTATTTTTCTGAAATTTTAAAAAATGCTAACATCGATAATGATATTGGGAATAAGGTTAAATTCAAAGGTGATATTTTACAACATATGTTGATGGTTTATTCAAATAAAGAAATTGTTGCTTGGAAATCTAAAACCGAATTTACTGATAATTCAAATAATTATTTATGTGGGATTACAGTTGATAAAAAATTGAGATCAGTTGAGCTATGGAATAATAGCATGTTGAATGATGATGATGATGATGAATTATTTGTGCAAGATCATGTTTCATTACCATCTCGTATGGTTGAAACTCAAATTGGTTATATCAATTACAATGATAAAGATTTATTTTGTATTGATCAAGGATTGAAATTAAGAAATTTAACCGAATTTATTACACATTATATTAAGTTGGTAAAGAGAAGGCCTCAAAGGAAAACACAACTGCCCAATTGAGCAATTAAGTATTACTGCGTTGAATTATTTTATTATTAGTTGCAGCATGCCTTTGATCATACTGTTATTTTGCTTTTTTTATTAACGAATTTAACTTGTTATTATTTTCTACCGGTCCTACATTATATACTTACTATATATACTCCAGTTTATTTTTTATGTATTGATATTGTCATTCTATGATGCTTTAAACGTCACCATCTCTCAATACTCTAGTGCTCAGTCCGTAATATAAACCTCCCTAAATTGTAGCAATAAACAGTTTCGTCCTCAAACTAGTTTACCCATACATATGCTACAAAGCACTGAACATTATAACATTATACTGTACAGTTAATGATGTATCCTTTGTGGATTCATACTTATTTATCGATCAGGAGATTCTTTTCTTATTTCTTTTTAAAAAAGAAAAAATACATGTATTACTATCAAGTACTTGAAGTTATTTATACTAATATTAATCTCTAAACGTACTACTATGGCCCGTGATTAATACCCGATCGATTGTAATCTATTAATACCCGATCTTAATTTATTAATACCTGATTGTAATCTTTAGACCATTGAATTGTTTTGATTTATATTCTAATGACTCAAGTTGTTGTTAGTTGGGTGGATATCTGATTCTTCAGTAATAGTATTCTTGATTCTCAAATGATTTATTAAATTATTACCGGACCGGTCCTATATTGAAGTGCTCTATAATTATTGATCAGATACCCCTCAATGTTGATATATATTTGGTTTTATGATATTGAATTTTAAGATAATAATTAATATTGAACAAAGTACTCGTTGTCTTCTTCATCACATATTGAGAAACCAAAAAACATTTCATATTTTCTTCTTCTGTAATTATCTTTAAATTATTATGTCTCAAAATGTTCATTAATTGTTGGTAATGTTATTGTTATTATTATAATCCAGGTATATTTAAGCCTTGCTGATTCAGCTCTATTGTGTTTGGGAGTTTTGCTGATGGATAACCTCTTAAGTTAAGGCAGGAAACTATCGATCATATATTGATTTAATTACTATCACTTGTTCAAGGCACTGGGATTGGTATTATGATGGTAGTTGTACCTTAGATTGTGCGGCTCACCAAGCGCGTACTCTCCTGTTCTTGCATGCATGCCTGCATGCAGCCATTCATGGGTGGCCTATGGGTTGAGTAATGGTATCACCTATAAAATATTTTATCTTCTTCACAACATCCTACTAGTTATATATAATCAATTGATTTTTATACACTATAGAATGGAGCCTTACGACCCAGATCCTATGGTTAATGAATATTATGAAAAAATATTAAACCCCAATTATGAGTTTTTATGTTTTGACAAACGAGCTGCATTTGAAAATCATGGCGCTGAAAGTACTCAAAAATTTCGAAAACGAGCGCTAGAACGATTTGACTTATACTTGAAAGGTGTAAATATTGAATTAGATAAATATGAATCTGAAACATGTATTCCATTATTAGAAGGATTTGCTAAAGATTTGGCGACAGGTATGGAAGCACAAAAAATTGATAAAGAACTGGTTAGTCGTTCATCAGTTTCAAAGTATTTGGATATCATAGCAAATTACTTATGTATCATTAAGCCAAGATGGAGATTGGATAAAGAAGACAAAACAATATTAAATGAGTATTTAACAAATATGGTTGGATCAGGCATTTTGTTGGATGGTTATTCAAAGGAAATGAGTTATATTTCAATATGTATTGTTGATCACATGTGCAGAAGTATATTGTATGATGGATTCCAAGATGGTACTATGAATTGGGATGTAAAATTAAACGATTATTTAGCATTTTTATTACAAGCAACCTGTTGTGTCCAAGCAAGTTGTATTACTCAATTAAAATGGTCCAATATTTTAATATTTTTAAATGTTCATGAACATCAACCAAGTTTTGATAAATTACATTGCTCAATCAAGTTTAAAAAAGTTGAACGATATTTTAAGGTCATTTCTAGCAATCCAAGTTTATGCGTAGTCAGTACTTTAATTATGTTTGCAATGAGAATGGGGATTACAGAAACAAAAACACCAGGTGAAGTTTTTTTACAAGTTTTACAAAATCCACGAAAAGAATTAGTGTGGTCAAAACCAGAAAATTATGTTATTGGTAAGAGGATTTTTAATGGAACTTTACAGTTTACTGAGCCAGTAGGTGATCATTTTATCGTTGACAAGTTAAAACAATTATCAGTATTATCAAATGTTAAATACACCATTGATCCAAAAAGTTTGAGAGTTTCTACAGCAATGACAGCAGGTTATATTTCCAAGAACAATGAGCAATTATACAATGAAGCTTATTCAAATATATTACAAGAGGCTTTGAATCATGATCATAAAAGCTTATTAGGTGGTGTTACAGCCGGATACACTGGAAGCGGATTTCATGATCAGCATGAAAATGCGATTGAAAGTGCTACATATAATGTTAGATATGATGTTAAGATTGGGAATAATAATGCAAGGGAGTTCATATTTTCCGAAATTGATGAAGACCAGATTAATAAAATTGCTCAAGATATTCGTGAAAGAAATGATAATAGTGAAGGAGAAGATGGGATTGATAATTATAGTGCTAAAACTTTGAGAAATATGGCATTAAAAATTTATAGAGATTTAAAATATAAAGAATATAAAGAATCAGCTGATTATGGATATCCAATTTCTGTTGCAAGAAGTACTGGTAAATTACGATATGCAACAAATGAAATGTCTCCATTGTTATATATTAATAACAATTCAAAATGTATAAACGATTTGAATGATGAAGACTTGCCTTGTGTTCAGCAATCTCTAGGTTTGAATTCTATCGGAAGTTTTATTATGAAGTATTCAAGAATCAATATTATTAAAAATGCGAATATTATTGGTGCAGAGAGCAGTGAAACTGTTAAAACACGACTTTCCGTTTATGAAGGAGGAACCAAAGATGCTCCAACATTCTTTAAATATTACTGCAAAAAATGTGAATACTTTAGTATATACCAAAATGTCATAAAAAAACATGAATCAATCTGCGAATCTAAACCACAAACTATACCATCTCGGTTATTTTTAGTCAATACTTATACCCAAGCAAATATCAATACTGACACCACTACTAGCATTAATGCTACCACCATTGAAAAAAAAAAAAGAATTAACAATATCATGAACAAGCCATGGAAAGTATACCAAAAACTGAATATCACCAAAAAAAAAAAAAAAAAAGAATAAACAGCAGTAATAGCTCAAATGAAACCAACACTAGCTCAAATAAAGCCAACACTAACTCAAATAATCATTAGAAGAAATAATGATACCAAGAAATTGCAAAAACCTCAAAATTGAAAACAACTAAATAAAAATATATAGCCATTGAGCTCTCGCTTGGAATGCTTTAAATTTAATTAGGCACAATCTTTGAACTTTGGATTGGTACATAATATATATATAATCTGCAAATTCTGCAGTAAAAACAAATATCTCATTTAAATATTATTGATTGTTTAACTCATAATAAAATAAGACGATTAAATTCGTCTTAAAATCTATGAATTTCCAGAATGAATTCAAATATAACCACAAATCATTGAATACAACAGTACTCCCTGACAACTGCTAATAGATCTATAGCGTGATCAAAATCGTGCTGGGATGAATCAAATGTGTCATCCACGCGTACTTTTCTGCATAACACTCAAGCACTTAAAGTATTCAAGCAGTGATAAGAAACTTCCAACTACTTGTACAATGTGATTTTTATATATTTTTAGAACTCCGGGGAGTGGCTTGAAATATAAAAAGGCCTATAGTTCCAGAGTCCATGAATGAATGTGTTTATTTATTTATTTTTTCTTTTAAATCCTTAAACAACAACAACAACAACAACAACAACAACAACAACAACAACAACAACAACAACAGTATTGCAACAGCAAATACCACAAAAAATCTCGACATCGTTACTAAAGGCAAATTAAAGCATATTACATACTTCTTAAGAATTCAACTAATACTATTTATAGTATACTACCTTTTATATTACGTGTTCAGCCTTACTTTATTTCAGAAATACTCATTTCTTATCAGTTAGCATTTATTTATTTTCAACTGAGAATCGAAGCGTCAAAGCGAAATAGTTTGTACACTAATTCATTGGGCTCTTACTGGAGTCCTATCGATTACAACGCCATCAATAACCAAAAGTTCAGATCATTCAGGTTTTAGGGTATGTATAAACGCGCTATTATTTAGACTCATGATTTTATTTTTAATAGAAAATTACAAGTAAATATAAACTAACATTATAATTTCAGATTAACACATTTATAACGAAACGTCACGAATTTGCATAACAATCGTTAAAAGCCAGATCACGATTGACTTAGGGGTTTTTTTTTTATATCAGTAATTAGATTTAAACTTATTTTCATATCAACAACTTGAATTGCAGTTTCATTGAGATTTTTTTTCAATTATATAATAACTATCAACTTCAACTATCGGTCAATCACAGGCACTGCAGCAATAAATCGCATTTAGCAACTTCAACACTCACTAACTATAACAACCAATTAATTCATCTCACTTTAACGCTATCATTTTGTTATAATCAACCATTGCAATCATTATCAACTTCACTGACAAAATACTGGCTGCAATAACTTCTTGATCATGACTAAAAGTTATCAGAAAAAATTACAAAAGTTGAAAGAACTAGAAGCAGCATCTGCATCTGCATCTGCATCTGTATCTGCACCTGCACCTGCACCTGCACCTGCACCTGCACCTGCACCTGCACATGCATCAACATCAATATCAACATCAACATCAACATCAGCAACAACATCAACATCAACAAGTCAAGCAAGACCTTATGCTCGACAAAAGCAACTTTTGTTCCAATCAGCACAAAACAAAATCAATGATTTTTGCGGTTTACATGGTTACTCTATTGAAAGATTCAAATACTGCAGCTACGCTACCTTACTTTCATTTTATTCATTCATTGTATTTACAAGTGCAAATCATATTGCACCTAATGGAAAAGAATATTCTCGTTTGGCTCAAGTTACTCGAATTTGGAATCAGGTAAAACTTTGGTTTAAATTGCACGCCCCATCTCGACGTGTTTTTAAATCAAATTTTAGAAGAATGATCAACTCTGAAAAGAAATTTTCTATTAAAGATGGGAAATTGGTAAAGGGTTTATTACAGGATAGAGCACGTGTTGGTGTTCATATAATTGATCATGTTGTTAGAGCCACACTTTATCAAGGAATTGTTGAAGGAACTAGGTGCTGGGATATGTTAATTTACGATGTATTAATGATTGTGTTTTATATTGCTACTGGATGCAGAGCAGGTGATTGTTTGGTTTCTAATGGTTATCCCATCTCATCTTTCCATTTAAAGTGGTCTGATATTGTTATTAATGTTCCTGAAAGTGCACAAACCATTGCTGATTTTAAAATGGAAGTAACAGTTCGTTTCTCTAAATACCATAAGATGAAAAGAAGAGATGATCATAAAGTATATTTGGACCCAGTAAAGGAAGCATGGCATCTTTGTGTGATAGTATGGGTTCTTGTTCATGCTTCTCGACATGGGTTAGTTGTGGGTGAAGATATTGATGGTATGATTACATCTGCAAGATCAAATGATAATAAAATATGTTGGTCATATCCTGATTATCCATTATTTGTTAAAAAGGTTTCATCCGGTCATAGAATTGCAAAATTAAGTTACAATTCTGCTGCAAGAGCTAGCCAATCTTATAAAATTGTTAGATTTCGACATAGATATGCTCAAATTGCTGGTCGTGGATCAGTTCATGCATACCGACGAGGTTACAGTGCAGGTGTTAATAAACTTGGTAATGTTAATACACCTAATCGAAGGCTTGCTTCAGGTATGCTTGGTCATAAAGGTTCATCAGTTTTAAGAGGTACAACAAAAATTTATGCCAAACATTCAAAAGAAACCATTTTCAACAAGTTAATGCAAATGTCTCTATCAACAGGGCCAATACCAATTCAAGATGAGTTGCATATTGCTGATTCCAACTTTGATGATTATTCAGCTGCTAATTGTCAAAGTACTAGAAACGATCATCAAAGGTATAGTGGTAAAATAAATGGTATCTCAAAAATTGGCTCTATGACCATTCCAACTACTGAAACTGCTGAAACTGCGCATGCTGAAACTACTTTTGCTTCCCAAAATTTTTCTAACATGGATGAATCAACATCTAATTCAGCATCCAATTATTTATTATCGAAATTAAATAAAAAGCATTGGACTGATTTAAACACAAATGAAATCAAAGATCTAGATGTTTTGTTACATACAAGTTCAAGCATGGACATGTTTAATTTTTACTCGAAGGTTTATGAAAGTAACAACATTATTCAACCAAATATTAAAGTAGATGATGATGATTCACCTAAATTTTACACTTGTGCAATTTGTAATAAATATCAAGGTTCACAACATCATATGGTTTTAAGACATGTTCCCCTTTGTAAAAAGATGGAAGGTTTATGGGAGTTTGCTGATAGTTTAGATAATAGCGGTACTCAAGTTTATCAATGCAACCAATGTCAACGACAGTTTAATTTTTTTTCAAATCTTAGTCAACATTTGAAATCTCATGAAGATCAAGAACTAAGAATTTGTAATATCTGCAACTTTGAATCAATATTTCCAACTACATTCGCACAACATATGTTAAAGCATGAATACTTTAAGTGTACTGCATGCAGCAAGTTCATTAAATCATTGAGTCGTGATCGACATATTTATTCTCATATTCCAGATGCGGATAAAGTTCATTGTCCTTCTTGTGACTATTTTTCCACTCATGTACAAAACTATTCTAATCATTTAAAAGATGAACATAATGTTATTGGTGATTTGTTACAAAATGCTGTTGCAGATTTGAATAAACAAATGAATATTGCAGTCAAAAATTCCACAATAGTGTTTGAACCATTAGATTATAGAGAATTAGGTTTATATTTTTCGGCTGATATGGTTGAAAATGAGAAAGGTGAAAGAATCTACCAATGCCGAGATTGTGAATCTACTTATACTGGATTGGAAGAAATTAATGACCATCATTTGAAATTCCATTACGGCGGTGGTACTAAAGCTTGTACCGTTTGCAGTAAAGAGTTTTCATATTCATGTCCAGATGATCGAAGAATTTACAATAACCATTTGATTACACACAATAAATGGGTATGTCGCGTTGATGGGTGTACTAAGCAGATTAAAAATGATGAACGAGCACGTCTATATCATTTATATACACATTTAACTCCAGATCAGAAGATTAATTGTCCACAATGTCAAGGTACTGCTAAAATAGCTGTTAAAAAAGTTGACATGATTAAACATCTGAAAAAGTATCACAGTGATCATTATCTAACACCAAATTTATTAGCAGCCGAAGTTCAGAATATTATCGACCAACAAAGAGCCGCAGTTGTTGCAGAATTTGGAGAACCATGAGTATGATTTAATTATTTTTTATTATTATTTATTTCTTACTAATTGTCCCAATTTATGGCTTATACTTCAGTGTACTACTTGGTTATTTTTTCTTTTTTTTTTTTTTTTTTTTAATGCTACCAGTTTGATTTCTCGTTCAATCACTGAATTGTTTATATCGGTTGTTTACTTTATATTTTATGTTCTTATTGCTTTATTTGATCTATGATGGCGATATTTATATGAAAGTATATAAATATAAGACCATGCTGTTTTATTTTATATAATATTTATTTTAACTATTACTCTAGCTTTCTATTATTATTTATATATTTTAACTATTAATATATTTTTCTATTCTTTTTTTCCAGATTGTTATTCTTCCATCATCAGAAATCAATTAAAAATGGCTGTGATAAATTAAGAACCATGTGTAGATGGGTGAGCAAAGAACTCATCAATTTGTCTCCATTTTAAAGTAATTAGCTCATCTTGATGTTGTGACATGACAAAAAATCCAACCAGTTGATTGCAGCTTTTTGGTGAAAAAGCCATAATTTTGAATAGAGTGAATAGTTCACTTTGAAATGACTTAATCGTTGGGGTATTTGGTGGCGGGTGACGGGTTTTCAAGGTGGTAATGTAGTGGCTTTAAAATATCTAAATGAAATGTTGGTTTGGTAATACCACATTGACGAACTGGTAATCTTGAATCTAATAAATATTTTAATATAATAGTAACAGTAATAGTAATTAGACAGCCTAGGCCTAAAGCCATAGGCTTTATACCGGATCTGACGATGCGGCTTATAATCTGAGATCGATCTTCAGTCGTTGTTTAACGAAACGTTGTGTCAATTGTGATAAATCAAGTACTTGCTCAAGCTCAAGATTCACAGTGCAGCTTCTACTACTGGTACTCAAGCATTACACGGTAAAGCGGTGCGCACGCGAAGGGAATTTTTTTTTTTTTTGTTCTCGACATTTTTAAAAATTTTGAATCATATTAATACTATTAAAAAGACTTTATTCTCGAAGCAATAACAACCCCAATTTTTACTCAATTGCAATAAAATAACCTATTTTCTGT
>JAKTSB010000408.1:0-10798 GCA_030579975.1 Blastobotrys buckinghamii (nom. inval.)
TAGCTAGTTATCCTGGTTCAATCTCTTTAGTCTTTTTCCCCATCTTTCTATAAAAGTGTTGCGAGCAAAAAATTTCATTCTGATGATATTATTGAATTTCAGGAAATTACCGTCGTACAAGCATTAAAGGGTGTCGTGGCTCAATGGCAGAGCATCAGATTTCGGCTCTGAAGGCTGCAGGTTCGAATCCTGTCGACATCGATTCAATCATCCAATTAAATTGGGTAGTTAACTTTTTGCAAACTTATTTTTTGATCTATAAGTTTTTGTCTGTTCAGTGTACAAAAGTTGAACTTTGATGGCTGAGGAGGTTCTATATTTCATTGGGTATAATGTTTTAGTACGTAACTTTACATCACTTTCTTGATAATTGATTTTATGGGTTTCTTTGAAATCACTATGTGTAATTGCATCATCTGGGTATAAAAAAATTGAAAAAAAAATGGTGAATGTGAATGAATGTTAAGAAAAATCGAGTGATTTTCAGGATATCCAGAAATATTTATAGTTTATGGGGATTAAGGTTTGAGTTACGAGCAACAAGGGGCTGGCTAACAGTGTGTTAAGCTTGTTTAGTCCAATTGACTCAAGCCGGGCAAACAGATTGAGGGGGGCTTATAGGTGTACCGTAATAACGGAACACGTATTTTGTTTACCTCAATTGTTAGAGCTTGAGGGTGAGATTAGGTTTTTTGGAATACAATTGATGCATTCTTGGTACCAGACTGGTGGTTCGATTTAAATCATCATATCAATTATGATGGATCAAATATTTCTGCCTGAAGTAAGGAATGTTTATAATATATACATTGTAAATTTTATATTTGGATATACATCTTCAGATCACGAAACTTTAATTTATACGATTTGACCATTGATTATAGTATTGGTTGAGTCAATAATATTGTAATTGATATAGCTAACAATAATTGAGTTGAGCCAATACTTGACTTAGTGCCATAATATAGTTTTTAACTTGTCAGTATCATAAAGGAGCGAACAAGCACTAGTCTTTAACTACTCTTTCGTTATATGCATGGTGCATAGCCATGCACGTTATTAATGAATGTGCCAAATTTGAAATTTTTGGTAGTTATTTCCTAAGCTACCCGGATATCTGAGTTATATTTTATTGAAATAGTTTGTTAAGCTAATACAAAACTATCTATTGTATCCATTCGAGGCGTAAATTGTTATTTCATCTGATGATATCACGGCCATCCATATTCCGTCTCACAATTGCTTGAGTAAAAATTAGCACATGAAAATCCAATTTACTCGAGCATTTATCATTATTCTAACATGTATACTGATATGATACTAGATGAAACATACTATATTTATATTCATACGGTACATCAGGTTAACTTTTTACCACTTACTTTGCTAATATCCTACAGGTATAATAATAGGATCCACTTGACTATCATGTATCAAAACATCATCATACCTATCCAAACTAGATAATCGATGCTCATTAACCCTTGATGCAATTGATTAATTGATGTACTCAAATTCTAAATGTAACTATCGAGTAAAAATACCCATTAAACTCAGCTCCTGGTGTCAAACTAGACTATAGGCATCCTTTATAACTGCAACAAAAATCAACAAAATCCTAAATAAAGGCAAGTTTAGCTAGCCTCAGCCTATAAACGGCCAGGTAAAGTAGATTAGTACCGAGTTCTCCGCGCTGGAGTTTCCCAATTTGGGCGGCGCGGCTTAAACCGTTATACGTTAAATTCGAACAATAAGCACTTGAATCACAAACACAAAACCCTTTTTTTATTTTGATAAATTTTATGAGGCTAGCTTGAAGATTGCTCTTTTCCCATGAAAATCTAACGATCTAAATTGGATAAACTATTCTGCATTTGAACTTGAACCTGGTGACCCTTTGATTTAATATTATTCTTTTTGTCAAGTACGAGGACTAAAATAGAAATAAGCATAAAAAAGGACACGAGAATCATATTTGATATTCAAAATAAACTCGCGTATTTAAACCAACCTGTTTCCCTTTATTTGATTTTTTTTGTATATTATAAATTTTGACGGAGTAGGACCGAATATTTGAATACTATACCCCCCAACAAAGTATAATAAGAATAAAAATCATAGAATGACAAAAACAGTATTAATTACTGGTTGCTCAGCAGGTATAGGTAAAGAGCTAGCTAAAGAATTTAGCCGGAATGGATGGAGAGTATATGCAGTAGCACGAAGGAAAGAAAAAATGGCAGATTTGGCACAAAATTTGAATATTCAAGTTTATGAATGTGATGTAACAAAGCAAGAATCGATCGATAAGTTGAAATTAGAAATATCAAAAGAATTAAATGGAAAATTGGGGTGTTTGTATAATAATGCTGGTGTATCAATGTCATATCCTGCATTGGATACCTCAATAACACAATCACAGGAAATATTCGATGTTAATTATTTCGGTTGTTTAAGAATGAATCAAGCATTTGGTCCTTGGGTTGTAAGAGCAAAAGGAATGATTGTTCATACTGATAGTGTTGCAGCAGATGTTAATCCTCCATGGGGGTCAACTTATAATTCTTCAAAGGCTGCATTAAAATCTTACATTAAAACGTTAAGATATGAAATGGAACCTTTAGGGGTTAGAATTGTTGATGTTATTACTGGTAGTGTTCAAACTGATATGTTTGATATAACCGACAAACCAGACTTACCTGAGAATTCTTTATTTCATAGTGCACAAGTATCATTAGATTCTCAAAGAAATGATAGTCAGTTTAAGAAACTACCAGCTAACGAGTATGCCAAACAAGTAGTAAAAAAATTGGCTAGACAAGATGTTATTTATGCTGGTAATAGTGCAGTAGCTTCATATTATTTAGTGAATTATATTCCATCATGGGTATCAAAAATAATAATGGATCGAGTATTTAAAATATCAGAATATAGGAAAGCTGTAAAGTCAAATAATTACTAACAATCAATACTAATAGATTGGATAGAATATTTTTAAAATGCATTATTATAAATAATTATAAACATGGAAAAAATTAGTTAGTTTCTCTATAAATAAGTTGTACTGTTTATCTGTACTTTTGTTTCTTTTTATTTTTAGTCTATGCTTGAACCATCAAAATTTCATTCAATGCTTTTGAATCCGCAGTAGATGCTCTCTTTGATGCAATAAATTTCATTCTAGCTGCTAGTCTACCTCTATATTGAGGTTGAGCAGGAGTTACTTCTTTCTCTTTTTTACTCTTCTTTTCCTTTTTATCTTTCTTCTCCTTCTTACACTTCTTATCTTTCTTCTCCTTCTTACTCTTCTTTTCTTTCTTTCGTTTTTTTGAAGAATCATCAGAACTACCATCATCTTCATCTTCATCATTCTCACTTCTCTTTCGTTTTTTATCTTTCTTACTCTTTTTAT
This sequence comes from Blastobotrys buckinghamii (nom. inval.), assembly GCA_030579975.1. Lineage (NCBI taxonomy): Eukaryota > Fungi > Ascomycota > Dipodascomycetes > Dipodascales > Trichomonascaceae > Blastobotrys > Blastobotrys buckinghamii (nom. inval.). Next base: position 3,413 of record JAKTSB010000408.1, read on the forward strand.
CCTTCTTTGATTCTTTAGATTCTTCATTTTGTTCATTCAACCATTTCTCAACCGATCCTTCTAAAGTACCACCATGAACAAATACCATACCAAACTTTGGATTACTTAAAATAACTCTTTTTCGTTGTTCTGACATTTGATTTTCAACATTTTCAGCACTTTTACCATTCAATCGTCCCAATAATCTTTGAAAAGTATCCAGTCCAGTAGTGATTTCCCCATCCATTTCAGCAATACCGTCTTTTTTCTTACTTATTTTACCTAAACCAGTATTATCAGTTTTAATGCTAATTTTGACATGACTAGTCATTGCCGCTTGACCGCTACTGCCAATACCTAGACCTTTACCTGGAGTCCATCCAAGCTTTTCCATATGTTTGTGGCCAAATCGGTTAGTATTGTTAGACCATGCTGTGTTTCTTGGATCTTTACCGTATTTGACTTTGACAGTACCTCCACCTAAACCCATTTCAATGTTTTGATGATTATGATAATAACGCTAAGTGAAAAAAAAAAAAAAAAATAAAAAATAAAAAAATTTTAAAAAGATAAAAATTTTGTTCAAAATTTTTCTGAGACACTTCGCGCGGCCACTATATGCATGGCTACCAAAAATTCACACGCATCATGATCGTGGTAGATATATTTTTACAACATCAAAACTATTATACCAAAAATTGTGTACCAGTTATTAATCAATCGACATATAAATTCATATAAAAATTTGTTAGCATTAATTACAGAAAAATTTATTAAGATAAAAAGTACAAATAACTTAAAAAACAGTAACATCATCTTTAAAAGAGGAGAAATTTTTTTTAAAACAATAAAAACAATCATAACAATAATATAATAAAAATAAATTAAGAGAACCATTTTTGTACAATTGGTTGACTATCAGCAGACAAAGTTTGGAACATTGCCATAACACTAGATGAATCAACGTCTCTTAATAAAATCTTGGTAGATTCAACAACTCTTTCAGCAGTTTTACCTTTAATTGATTCATGAACCAAAGCTTGTGCAACAGCATCAAAAACTTTTGGAATTTGTGAAGTAACAGATGTATGGTTTTGATCCTCTAAATCGGCCAAAAACATATATGCATATGGAGCAGCCTCATCATCTGCAATGATTGGTAAAGTTTTGACCCATTCTGTAATAGCTGCATCTAAATCATTACCCAACATTGTACCATTTTTTCTTAAAATTTTGGCAATTGCTGCACTTGCATTTTCAGTTGCATGAACATTATCTTCACTTCTTGCATCTGGTACATTAACCATATTAAATAAGGTTGGTAAAGTATTCATAATTGCTTGTGCATATTCTTCACCACCATGTTGAGCTGCAACACCAATACCATAAGCAGCAACTTGTCTAACTGCAGCATCTCCTGATAATAATGAATCAACCATTGGCTGTAAAAATAGTTCATGATATGCCCATGATTGTGGACCAGTATATTCAATCAAATCATCAACAACACATAATGCCCAATGTCTACAGTCATCATTTTGTGATTGTAAAAATGCTTGAATTTTTGTAACTAATGCAGAAAAATATGGTAAGAAATCAGCTTTTGCAATTTTAAATGCAACATGAATAACTTTACTAATTTCACCTAATAATTCTTCATCAGCAGCTTCAGCATCTTCTTCATCAACTTCTTCAGCATATTCATCATTATCATTATTTCTTTGATTTGCTCTTTCAATATATGCAGTTAAATTAGTATCAATCGCTGCAACTAAGCTCTTCATATCATTCGCATTTAATGAATGTTGACCAACAGATTCTGCGCATTGATAAATAGCTGAATAGAATCCAGCTTGAACTTCAACCATACCATCAATTGGTAAAGTTTCCAACATATTTTTTAAAATTGGAACCCATAATTCCAAAACAGATGGATCACTTTTAGCTCTTAAGTAATCACCACCATTATTTCTTGCAATTGCTTGTTGAGCACATGCTAACATTGGATTAGCAGCTTGAGCAGCAGAGTATCTAACACCATCATGATAAAAGAAATTTAATGATGGTACAATAACATCAGTAACAATTTCTCTAATATATGGTTCAAAATCAGCACCTAAATGGCATGCATATAATGATAATAAATCAATTGCATTGGCTTTTTCATCTAATGAACTGGTTCTAATACCAATATATTTACCTTGTACAGGAATAATTTCCCAGCCTTCACGTTGATTTAATTCATCTGCTTGTGATTCATCTTCTAATAGTTGCAAATCAGCCTTATGTTTTGCAGCTTTCAATAAAGGTGGCATAACAATTGATAAACATGGTAAAAATTTAGTACCAATAACTCTACATAATCGACCCCAACCTTGTTGTAAATATGATTGACATGGATCGTCATCATCAACGATAGAGTTTTGAATCTGTGCAAAAATTTGAATTAACTGATCAGCGTGTGGTGCAAATTGTTCTTCACCAACTGCTAAGGCAATTAAAGTAGCACATTCAATACTTTTTGCCTTTAATAATCTAAAATCTTTATTAGCATCCATTTGCATGACACCGAACAATAAATTCATTAAAGTATCATAGTATTTACTGAACTTATTTTTGGCAGCATCTGCAACCATTGCAATTGTTGTCAAAACTTGCTCTTGAACATATCGTTTTGGTGATTTTAATAATTCTAACAATGAACTTAATAAGCTATCCAAATGTGGTTCCAAAACTTCTTTGGTTGCACTTTCACTGAAATTAACCATTGCTGCTGCTGCATGTGCTTGAACTCGTGGAGTACTGTTATTATTCAACTTAGAAATTAATGCTGGTAAAACCCTATCGCCGTAATTTCTTTGAATATCATCAGCAAAATCAGTTGAAATTTGGCCCAATGCATTACAAGTAGCCCATTGAACACGAGAATGTTGATCCTGTAATAATGGAATAACCATATCCAAAACTTTATCTAATTCACCAATCATAACATCTCTACAACCTTCAGCAACATTACTTAGTGCCATCAAAGCAGCATGTCGTTCTCTCCAATGATTAGATTCAATCATACTTGGTAACCATTGAAATAATGGTCCTAACATGATTTCACCATTTAATTTTAATGCTAATCGATCTAACGATTGTTTAGCAGCAGAATATGCTTCATCAGCTTCATCGGAATCTACAATATCATCTTCATTATTCCATTCAGAACCATCTTCATCATCTTCACCAACTTCAGTCATCATTTGTAAACAAACCATAATCATGTTTTCAGTATAACTTGGTTCTTTTTTACACATATTTGGTGCTTCATCAACAAATGTAGTGGCAACTTCTAAACCCATCAATCTTGCTTTCATGTCCATTTCTTTATCTTTTGCTACACCAATACAAAAATCAATTAATTGTTTAAACATTGGTCTAAACATTTTTGGTGCTAATTCAATTAAATCAATTAAAGATTCCAGAACTAATGATAATTCAAACCCTTTACCTTGATCTCTTAATGGGGCCATAACTTGTAATAATTGTGGTAATAAACTTTGTAAAATTGGCCAAGTTTTTTTATCTAATTCTTGGAAAAATGCTGTGAAAGCAGTAACTGCACCAATTCTAACTGATTCATCATTATCATTAAAACCTTTTTCAAATGCTGGAACACTGGATTGAATTAAATCTGGTCCAATAATTTCAGGACATGTTGCCAATACTCTGAATGAACTTTCTCTAATAGAAGGATCATCATTACCAATTGCTTGCATTAACATTTGTAGTAATTGTGGCCAATCGCGATCAGTAGTCCCCCATGGTTTAGCAATTGCAGAAATAGCATCAGCAATTTTATGTCTTACAGTTTTGGACTGTGGAGTTAAAAACCCATCCAACAACATTTGTTTGATTTGTTGTAAATTTTGTGGTGCTGTTGTGTCAATAATACATTGTGATGATGATGTAGAATTAGGTGGTTGTCTCAATGAAATTGTTCTAAATAAAATAGCAGAGAATGACCGTACCTATCAAAATGTTAGCTTTTCTTCTTTTCTTTAAAATACTTACAGTATCATCTCCTCCTCGAATTGCTTGGTCGACTAAACCCATCAGTAATAGATCCCGTCGTTCTGGACCACCTGCTATCCATTCTTCATTCAGACTTTTTTCAGCAGCTGAACGAAGCTCATTATTAGCTGACGTTAAGCTTGTTAATAACTGGAACAATGCGTTGTGAATCTCTGGTGTCACGTCAGCCATGATGGATTGTGAACTTGTACGGTTGTGTGTGTTGTGTTAAAAATTTTTTTTTTACCTCTTACTGTGAAGAAAGTCTAGTTGATTAAAAACAATAATAATAATAAAATAAAAAAAAAAAAAAAGGGAACAGAAAAAAAATTTCTCCCTAAAAAAAAATTTGGAAATTTTCTTGGTGCGTGTAATTTGTTATTTTTTCAAGTAAGCGTTAATCACTCATTCTTCTACTGGCGTGTATTGTTATTTTTTATACTGACGTTAAGTTTGGAGCCTTTTGTGTGGGTTCCGATCCGATACTTGACGATGCATCTGAAATTTTTAGTGTGAAAATTTATTCAGAACGTGCGGCTCAGTTTTTATACTGGCCTTATCAATAAACATTGTTTCATCATTGCAATATAAGCAGTAAGAATTCTACAATTTCGTTGCAGGGTTATTTTAATTGAACAGAAATACAGATTGTGCATAATATATCACTCTAATATATCTCAAACCTGGAAGTAAATCCAAACTCTATGGGTCATTCTTTATTGACATACTCAAAAGGTTAGTTTGAAGCAACCAAATCATACATAGAGTTAACTTCGCTTAAATATCAATGATTAAATTTTTCAATCACACTTATCTAGATAGTAATTATTAATATATAATTTTAGATGACTTTGACAATTCTATCTTGATGGTCGGGTGTGTTATAAAACCCACATCTTTTGTAAATGTTAGCATCATCATTCATTTGTCTTAATTGGCTAGAAGTTATTTGAACCATGGTTTCATGCAGCTGCCATTTCTCTCTATATATATTTTATTATGATCTAATACCATTGGCAATTTCATTTTCCCATATATCCATTATATCAAATTTATTACAAGTATTATTTCAGCACAAACTTATGGACTTATGATATCTCAATTGCTTAAGTACTACTATGCTTATAAACCTATTGAATTCTGCACACTATATATGATGTTTCAAATCTAGCAGTCTAGATAAAATTAAAATTACTATTTGTTTGAGGCTTACTAAAGTAGATATCCTTTGCCTTTTGATCCCAATATTATATATTGATTGAACTACTTCAGCCGTGCCTAGTAAAAGTAGTCTGTACTGATCCAAACCGGTTGTAATAAATTGTAAATAATCAAACTGGCATAATCTGAAACTGAGGTACCGTCTTCTATATATCTAGGTTATAGTGATAATATCCATACATTCATTAATCACTTGAAAAAGTACGACTAAATTTCAGATATTCTACTCGTGATTTATATGGAATCAACTTTCAATTGTTTAAGATTTTGTCGAAATATTCTAATTTAGCTTTCATTTGAGACATTATTTGGATAGAGAAAGATGTGGGAACAAGCCGCATAGGAGGGGAGGGGGGACGGAGCACAACAGGAACATTTATTGAAGGTAGGGAATTCATTGCAATTGATCAGTCTGAATCAAAATGAGAGCTAATCTGTTCTGATCGCAATTATAAATAAAGCAAATATAACGAATCGATTTAGAAATATTGCCACTTTTTGCATATGAAATGGGCTAAGGCCATGAAAATAGTCAAGTTGGAAATATCTTGATTGATTTTCTGAATTTGAAAAGCAGGGTTTTCTATTGAGTGCAGACCGGTCAGATTAAAGCCGGGACGGATGTTGGGAAGAAAAAAAATTACTTTGTGAAAAAAATTGTCAACAGCCGTTACGATTAAGCTTAAATTTGTGAGGGTATTAATTAGCTTAAGCCAGAATATCACTATTAAGCGCGTTTTCAGATTTAAACTATCCAAAACTGAGACATTCTAGCAGATACCAAATATTTTTCAGTCCCTTTTAATGATATTTTGAAACTATAAAGGTCCACGAAACAGCCCAATTCTTTGAATCCATCAAACACTCACATAGTTTACCAATAACCAATGAGCTTACAGGACTTTCAATTCAAAGAAGTATTAAACAAAAACAGTTTAACAAAAACTACCTATTTATTAGGTAAAGTCAATAATGAAGACGCAATTGTATCTATTGAATCATTAGGTCGATCTGATTTGAATTTAGATCAAGTTAAACAAGTCGAATCAAATGATATTTATTCATGGAATGTTGCTACTTTAAAACAATCATTAGATGATCCAACAGTGAAAGTTAATATGATCTACCCAGCTAGTGAAACGCATATTAAAAAATATCGACCACAAATCAAAAAATATATCACAGAAACCCCACAACAATATGAAGAAATTGTAAAACCATATATTCAAAAGATGGAACCTAAAATCAAATGGGTTTATAATATTTTGGACGAAGGTAAAGAAAAAGAGAAGATTATTTATTCCAATAATGATCCAACGACTGGGTTTTTATTATTACCTGATATGAAATGGGATGGTCAAAATCTAGAATCACTATATTTTGTTGCATTAGTTCGTGATAAATCTTTAAAGTCTATTAGAGATTTACAACCAAAGCATATCTCATTTTTAAAATCAATGAAGTCAGAGATTTTAAAAGTAGTCTGTGATAAATATGATATCAACCCTAATAATTTAAAATTATACTTCCATTATCAGCCAACTTATTATCATTTGCATTTGCACGTGGCCAATATTGCACATGAACAGATGGATTTTGGTAAATCATTACTTTTGGATAACATCATCGATCAGTTACAATTCATGCCTGAAGGGTTCAGTCAAGCTACCTTATCGTATTTTATTGGTGAGAATCATGAATTATGTAGCCAATTATCTAATTAAAAAAATGAAGCTTATATTATTTTGTAACTAACTGATATAATATCAACTCTGTGATCTTTCTTAAGAATAGAGTTTATCTCTTGATGTTTTTTTAACATTTTTTTGCCTCAACTTTAATTATGCAGCAGCTTGTGGGAAAAAGCAAGGTTTCACTCCGCGTTTAAGCGGGAGGAGCGTTACGGCTTGTACCTAATGCACGCTTAAATCACACCGTAAAATTGGGTTTTTGTTTCCCAACGCTGTGTTTGTTCTGCACCACTACTCCTTGAACGATAGATTGATTCTCTCATTTTTTTTGAAAAAAGTTTATATATTCTCAAGATCCTTTTTTTTTTTTTTTTTGAGTCCAGTCAATTTTTAACCGGTTTTAATTTTTCAACAAACTGTTACAGGTATATTTAAA
>JAKTSB010000409.1:0-10719 GCA_030579975.1 Blastobotrys buckinghamii (nom. inval.)
CAAGCTAATAGGGGATCATGGGGTGAAGAATGGCTAAGAAATAGTAATATGGTTTATAAAGGTACTGGGTGTACATTATGTCGACAATATATTGATGCTCAATCTCATAATTATTATAGCTGCAAAATCACCAAATTATTATACTCAAAAATATTCAACAGGCCATTAGAACAAGAAGCCAGTTATAACATCAGAAGTAACAGTCCAATATTAACAGCATTATTTTGTTTAGTAGTTCAGGAATTTTTATTCACCTATCGGTTTTTTATAATATATATGTTAGCATCGAAGATCCTAGGCTAGCTTATGATGATACTTAAATCGATGATCATGATTCAATATGCTCATAAGGTATACAGTACGTATACGAAAGAATTATTCAACAAGTACTTAAATTTTGACGAAAGATATAGGAAAAAATATAAAAAAAATTAAAACATGATATTTAATTATAGATATACGTTCCTTTTTATTTAGATAATCACGATTGTTTCAAAGTTAAATATATATATTTATAATTTTCAAGTTAATTGGATAACTATAGATATGAATTATAAAAAACAAAAGGATGGATAAAAGTATTATCATTAAGATGTGTGTATAATGATGAATTGATTAATTAACAACTGCACACACATATATACATCTATAGGACCCGGGCCTAGCTTTCCATTTATTCATCTTAATAGTATATCTATAAACTTAGTATATATATATTAATTTAAATGCTTGTAGCAATACGTTCGCATCTCTAAATATAAATTGTACATATATACATATACAAAAGCCTATATACTCTATGGAAGACATGCATGCATGCATATCACAATTATATACTATAACAAGTTAACTTAACTAATGAAAAAATAACTCCAGCAAGAACTGAAATTGATTGAGGTTAAGTTGAAGAGTATTATAGCTATAGCTATAGCTATAATACTTTATTACTTGATATCGATCTGAGGACTAGTGTATACTTTTAAGCCGAATATTAATTTATTGAGAAGGTGTATGCATATGATTATCGCGACTTTGGGAATTCATAATCGATGCATACCTAACTATACTATTTTGTAAAAATTAACTCAAAATGCTCTACTTTTTTATCTAACCAGCTGTTTTATGACTATGTGCGGAGTCTATTCATTTTTTTTCAAAAAAAAATTACAAGATTGCGTGAAATTATAAAATGCAATGTCATCCAAACATGGTGATAACGAATTATAATACCTTACTTGCTTATAGATCTCCAGTCAGTTGTAGAAATCTCTTGGGTAGAATGCTGTTTTTAGGTATTGGTTGTACTTTCTAGATCTTGATCAACTTTTAAGTTCCATATGCGCTCTTTGGTATATTATATCAAATCAAATTTTACCCTAGTTGAATCATATTTGAGTGACAATTAAAGTAAACTATTTATACCGCTAGATAGAATTAGGAACCTCATTCTGATTATGATTGATCAAAGCGTACGTTTAGCTAGTAGTCAAAGACCCTGGCGTATCTGAAGCGTAGATGGACTAATCTACAAATTTGAGAAGCTCAATAATTATAAGGAAGCTGACGGTTAGAAATCAAACTTTTATGAAGTGGCTAATAAACAAAATTACTTTTAATATTTGAACAAATAAATAAAAAAAAAAAGAAGAGCACAGGCTGAAATCAATGGAAGTTTGAGTATTAGTCTAGTCTAGCTAATGCAGCATGTTGAATTGGCTACTGTGGTGGTACTTATCTGAATAAAATGAGAATCTGATCTTAGAATTATTGGGTTATTAATTTCAGATTTGTCTTTATTTTCAGATGTTCTCTTTCTTTTTTCATTTAGTTTCCTTTTTTTGAAAACTGGAAGACTAGGTTCTGAAATTTCTCTTGAAAATTTCTTGTTTAGACCATTGATTTCAGTTACAGTAGATTCTTTTGATTTATAATCTGTATTATTAGTATTTGGTGAAGTATTGCCTTTTAATCTAATTTTTTCAGTGCAGACTTTACAAGACCAAGGCGCATTTTCTTCATCTATCACAAAGTTTGGAATCTTTGGATAATGACATTTCTGATGAAAGGGAGTATCACAGATATCACAGAGAACAATATGGTTAAGCTCTGAATAATCACCCCTTTTACAAATGTAACATATCTCATCATCATCTGTTCTATAAATTAGACGGGTAATATCAGTGGCAGAAGTTCTTTTAAGTTGCTTTTTTTCATCGCTGTCATCATCATCACTCTCTGAATGTTCGTGTTCTATCTCATCATTGCTACTATCAAAATTATTCTCAGACTCCCTCAAATCAGCGCCGTACCCATCACCATCGTCATCATCACTACTTAGTTCATAATTCTTTATCCCTGTGTCTCTTGATTTTCTTAATTTTACAACGAATCCATTGAAAATAGTTTCGTGAAAATGAGGACTATATGGACTTACAGGTTGACAGCAATACAAACACCAAACATGATCGCCATTGTTATCAACAAAACAATAATCAAAATTCTCGTTTCTCTGATTTGTACTAAATGTAGATTTGTAATAAAATGATAGGCACTGAGCCATCCATTCTAAAAAATCATCTCGGTGTAAAAAGACTAGATTTTCTGGTGATGTATCAGAATCATTACCATTGAGAAATAAATAAACAAAGTTTGAATCTAAATCTTTGAAAAATGCCCACTTTATCATTTCAAACTTTGTGAAGTTAATTCCATTTTTGTTCTTTTGTCTATCTCCTAAAATTGGCTCTTTGGTCAGAATATGTTTTGCAAATGAATTTTTTTTGTCAAAAATATATGTGTCATAGCCTTGAAAATTCACAACAATATATTGCCGATGCTTTGCTGGGTTATAAACTAAACCATTTGGGGCTACCAAGTGGTATTTTTGTTCTGCATACTTGATTTTTTTTGATTTGGCACATATTAGATTATTAATATTAATGTTATGAATATTTGAATCTTTAAAATAAACATTATAGTCTTTTGCTTTGTTTTTATGGATCTCAACTTCAAATATACCCTTAAGTAGGCTTTGAACATAATAGGTATGGCCTTCATATTTAATTATAGCTGGCAGTTTATTATTATTATGCTTTGAAACAGTAGAGATAATAGGCACATCAACATTTTTTATAGTGAACGATATTTCGCCAGTTTGATTGATATGGCCAACTATATCTCTATTGAATTTCTTAGTATATTCTTCAAAACCATAAACTAGAAACAGATTAGTATATTTTCTCTTTGTAATCAGTTAACCTGTAAAACATACAATCAGATTTTCTCTTATCTACTGTTAGTACAGGTTGATTTATCGCTTGATAAAATTTCGGTAATAATATTCCATTTTTTATAAAATAATGTGGATCGTAATTTATAAGCTTTCCAGCTGCATTCTTAAAATTGAAGCCAATAAAAATCTTTGATTCAAATCTTTTGTGCTCTATAGAAACTATATTTTTACTCATATGCTGGTGCTGGTGATAAATACAAATTGTTTGAGGAGTGGGGTGTGTGCTTTAATTTTAATGCTACTATAGAAACATTTGAGTCTTTTAACCTTCAATGTAATACTTTGCTTTAAATTGTTATCTTGAATGCTTAATAATCGTGATATTACACTATGATATAAGAAACAATCGAATTGATGGTAAATGTAAGCCAAAACAGATAATACAATCTTTGTGAGTTCCTTTAAAGTGTATGCTGCTGTCAACTGTAGTGGTCACTATTGTCGATGCGTGGTTGAATATTTTTTCAATTTTTTTATATTTTTTACGCGAGTCTAACTATATACATTGATATAATGGTTTTAAGGTGTGAGTAAACCGAAGGTGAGGCTAGCTAGTCGCTATAGTTATAATATCCCATGGATCCTATTACCACAAGCATACAAGTACTTAGATAGTTGGCTTGCAGCGCAGTTTTTAATTGATTACAGTATTATAATTAAGAAGGTTCCGATCCTCCGATCTTTGGGCCAATTTAAATCTACACAGTATCAGCTATATACTTATACTAGCAAACCATACAGTACCAGTGGTACCTTTATCTTGCTGCCTATTCTTAGTCTGATTTTTTGAATTTCAATCAATTCTAGAACTATAACTTAAACCACTTTTTTACTTGATATGTTTCTATTTAAACTGTTCTGTTATTCTTGATACCTAATTTATACCGTGATGTAGACCCTATCCGGTCGAGTTATCGAAGCCCAAACATGTATATTCGATTTGATCATATATATAGTGTTCATAACTCAATCCGGATACCACGCATCTATAGATCGATCTACAGTTATAACTTAAAAATCAATCGTCCACTTTATATATATGGATCGATTGGTACATGCTAGTTGATTATTAATTAATATATATACAATATATAAGAATGCTTGTTGGGCAATTTCTATACACATGAATAATATATATATAATCTTAAGCTGTTATTGCAATGAATTTAATAAAATCCAGAGCAATTCGGCGCAGAAACTTTATATGTATATGATGAGCCAGATGCTGTAATAAATTGGCAAACCTTACATATATTTGAAGTGTACTCACAAAGTTGTACGTAAAATATATTAATAAATAAAATGATTGATTGATAAATTTATGCTAAATCAGGAGATTCTTGCATGCAAAAAATTCAACTATTAATACCAATTGTTAAATATTACATTTTAAAATATTGTTATTAGTAATTTCTGTACAAATAGTATGATCTGTTGTCGTGAAGATATCTCTACAAGAAGTGTGGAAAAATAATTTGGTATTGAGCATGCGCTGGACTATATTAATTATAAGCTTCTTTTATCGCTAGTGGAATTTCATTAGTATTTTTTAATTTATTTCAGTCTATGAGACTAACTTCCGAATGCTCTTCCTGTAGTTCTAATTGTCCTCAGTTAATGTAACAATAAATACCAAATAAAGATCTATCTAACTAACTAACTAACTAACTAACGATTCTGGTAATAAAGCTTTAGACCGTTAATTAAGGGGGTTTTGTGTTTAATTTTCCTCTATTCTTTGCAAAATTATGATTTATTAGTACTTTATTTGCCATTGAATTGTTGATTATTATTATTTTTTAGTATTAATTGATTTTTAGTATTAATTGATTTTTAGTATTAATTGATTTTTAGTATATGTATTTGAATAAATATTAATAAAGAAGAGATATAAAAAAATAAATAAAAAATAATAATAAAAAAACTGAAAAAAAAGTACACTTACAATGTTATAAAAGGTCCGATTAAGTCCGATTTTAGTATGCTTCTAGCTATCCTATGGTTCTAGTTCTACGCTGATGTCACAGAATTATCCTGGATCTGAGTCCAAGTATATGTACTGTCCCTCGAAACTCAAGCCCCAAACAGCTGCAGTACTTTCATTTGCTCCCTTATTGCGAATATTGTAATGTCTGAAATATTCTCTCTCATAATCCACCACAATATTTTTGCAATACCGAATCATCGTTGAAATCAATAAAGTTGAACCATCTTCAGACTCACTGCATATTATATGAGAAACTAGGCTTGCAATACTTATTACTTGGTAATTCTTCTTTGAAGATTTTTAGAACTCTGACGACATAGAATTTTGTTAGCATGGTGTCGTTAGAACATATAACGACACTCGTGTCTTCATCAATAGATAATATCAGCGAGAAGCAGTATCAGCACTATGAGGATTATCTAAAAAATATATATCCTATCATTGGAATATCAATCGCCATATTGGGTAATATATTAATAAATGTGGCACTCAATCTTCAACGTTATGCCCATCAAAAACTATCATCTACTAACAACAATAATAACAACATATCAAATAGAAACTATCTCGAGAGTAAGCTATGGTGGATGGGTGCTTTGCTTATGACTGTTGGTGAAGCAGGGAATTTTATAGCTTACGGATTTGCCCCCGCATCAGTTGTATCACCATTAGGGGTGTTTTCATTAGTATCAAACTGTATTATTGCTCCATGCTTTTTTGGTGAATCAATAAAAAAGAAGAATATTGTGGGGGTAGTTGTATCAATAGTTGGAGTTAGTCTCATTATTATTAGTACAAACATCGATTCTGAAAAAAAGCCTGATAAAGCAAACCCGATCAATGATCCATTATTATTGATATATAATGCATTCTCGGATTTAAGTTCGAAAGTCTATTTATTAACCTCGTTGATATTTATAATAGTATTCATGTTATTGTCGGCAACTACATCAAACAATACAAACATTATTAGTTTATTTATCAATATTAGTGTGGTAGCATTATTAGGCGCATATACTGCACTTTCTACCAAATGTTTATCAGGATTGATCAGTTTTATGTTTTATAGAGCATTCGAGCATTGGGTCACTTATTTATTGATTGCTATAATTGTGTCTACAGCAGTGCTTCAAGTTATCTATTTAAATAAAGCTTTGAAACATTTTATGGCCACTTTGGTTATTCCTTTGCATTTTGTATTTTTTACTATAAGCGTCATTGTTGGTTCGGGCATAATATTTAAAGATTTTGTTGGCAAAAACAATGATTCACTAATGACTTTTTTCATTGGATGTTTGATAACGTTTTCTGGTGTCTGTTTAATAGCAGCATCAAATCCAGCAGGTAGTTTGCAAAAGGATGAAATATCAACTGAGTTTAATGGTGATGTTGGGACACATACACAAGATGGAATTTATTATGTATCATCACCAGCAAGACCAATTTTGAACCCATTGTTAACTACTAGATCAATTAATAATAACGGAGGGGCAGCATCTTTAGAGCCTACACAGCAAGAAGTTAGATCACACTCTTTTAACACTGCTTCAAATTTATCAAACCAGCCATCCACTCCAATGAAATTAAAAAAATCCAGAAAGCCTTCTTTCAGCAGTCCAAGAATTGTTAGTTCAATGCCTTTGACAAGCTCAGGGTTTTTCATCGGTACTGTATTGGAATCAAAGCGAAGTATGAATGTTTTAAGGCATCAACCAATATTAGTTGCAAATGATAACGAAAATGCTAGTGATAATAGTAACGGGGCTAGTGAAAGTAGTAATTTGTTACAATTCAACTCCACCAATAATTCAATTGATAAGAATAATACCAACAAAATTTATGAGACTATGAATTACTAAACCAATAAGTAAATATTTCCAACTAAAATTATATAGATATACTTTAGGTATAATAATAATAATAATGATGATGATGATGATGATGATTATAATGGTATAATAATAATGATAATGATAACGATAATAATACTAATTCAGTTATCCCTATAAACTGTCTCTCATAAAGCCTTTACCTGAAATATCAAAAAGCTGACCTTCTGAATAGTCATCATGATGGTTTGAGTTTATCATTCCTGTATCTCTTGACTCTGCATTAGGATCTTCAGGTAGTTTCTGCGGTTCATCATCATCACTACTATCTAATTCCATAGTATTTGATTCGCTAGCAGGTTGGTTCTTTTCCTTCTCTGATTCTTCTTGGTATTTATTGAAACTTTCATTTTCTTTCTCAACAAATTCTTTAGAATCCAATTTAACATGATGATTTAAATCTAATGCATTTGAATTAGCAAAAATTACTGATACTGGCTGAGCCGAGAAGTCTGACGATCCTTCTTTAGCCAATTTTTGTACATCTTCAAAGTTAATAGCTCTGGTATGAGGGAATCTTGCACTAGCAATATGTATCCAAGCGTCTTCTGTATTTTCTTCATCTTCATTTATTGTAATCAAATCACTATTACGTTTCTTATAAACATATTCTTGAGGACTAATAACAACACCAATTAGCTCATATTTTCTCAACTTTGGTTGTTCAGAATCGGGAAATACATCTTTAAATAACTGCTCATTAGGTTCAACTAAGATCTCTTCTGACTTTGATATTAAAGCAGAGGAATTTTCAATTTGATTATCAATATCTTCTAATTCATCTTGAGTTTCTAATTTGATTTGCTCAATCTCTTTTGAAGCAATTTGACAAGTTTCACCTTCCAAACCACTTAAATGTTGACTAGTAGTTTTTAAAAAATCATCAATCTTAACAGCATCGAAATATAAATTTGATGTCTTTTTTTGAGTTAATTCTTTTCTTTCTTGCACCAAACCTTGTCGCATTGTTTTAGCGGTCTTTGTCAATGCTGCACATTCTTCATTATATCGATCCGGGTACCAAACATTTGGTATATCAATACCTGAACCGCCTATCTTATCATCCCGAATTAAAGTCAGCATTATAATATCAGCAATATAATTCATGACCGAGTCTGAACCAGAATCCCATACAATATTATCAACAACTGCTGTTAAACTCTTATCTAATGCTACTGTAACATCACAATTCAAATTAAAAAACTTTACAGTATTTCCACCATCATCACTACCTCTGGAAATGAATGCTGATTCAATTTTGTGATTTATATTTCCTTTATCATCTCCTGTTTTGTTATGATTAGAACCTTTTAATAAACTTTCAATCAAGTTTTGAGCTTGTGGCACATAATTTGAATCTATGCTTGCATTATCAACTTCTGGAATTAAATCATCCAAATGTGTAATATCCATACCTGACCGCTGTGTTTCACCATCTAAATATGTTATAATTCTTTTCAACTCTTCGTGAATTTGATCTAAATTACCACCTTCACATTTATGTGAGCTTTCAAACCAGTCCTCAACATAATTTACTTTATTATCACTATCATTACTAACTAACATAGCTTTAGCTAAAGGAATTTTATGTAAAATAGCTAAGCATGGACCTAGAACTGACGTTGAATAACCACTAACTAACAATGGATCATCATCGTTATCTCTTATCTCATATAAAAGTGGTGATTCTTTTATTGTTTGTTGATACTGTATATTATCTGGTTGATAATACTTTGAATCGGAATTTAAATTGTTATAGTTTAAACTGCCACTAAAATCGGGTCTATTATCCGCACCCGCATAAACCATACCCCAATTTTGCTCATTATACTCTTTTTGGTTATCTGCTGCTTTCAATTGAGATTTTGTGTTGCTAGCTGAACCACCATCAGAGTTTGATGGTATAATTCCTGTAAATAAAAATTCAGCTGCTCTTTCAGTATTATAATTGCATTTGCTTAAGGCATCTTCAGCCGTTGATCTATCAAATCCTAGTTCCATCAAAGATACAATAGCACTTTCATAGTCTTCGCTCATTATGTTGTATCGATACTAGAATATATTACTTTTTTTTTTTTTTTTTTCAAATTATAATTGGTGAAGTGGTATTTAATTTATCGTTATTGCAATCATCAGTTGCTGTGTAGATCCAAGGTAACTATATCTAAGTTATTTTGTGGAGCAGTATGGGTAAGCGTTTAAATTTTTAGGATGTTGGGAGATTATAAAGAACGCCTAAAAAGGCTCAGAAATATTTAAATTAGCGCGAGTGTTGTGCAACGCTCTCGATCGCGCTTCTCGCAATTAGTTTAAACCAGGATTCCATCGAACGCGTTATTTAGACCTCGAGACTACTAAAGCCTACATACACTCAGATAAATATTGAACTAATAGCCTAATTAGTTGATTGATTCCAGTTAACTCGGTTACCTTTATACTGACGAATAATATGATACAATACCGGCAATTCAAATTGAAATATACCTATAATTACCCATAAATCTAGAGCTATCTATAGTTATTACTAAATATGCGAATCGTCAAGTGGTTTAGAATAAGAGTTAGATCAATTATAGATATGATCCTTTGGTCGGTGATATTAAGTTGTAATAGATCCAACATATACAATGCCTTAACTAACCAAAATGAATATACATCCTTTATTTATTATCGACACAAAAAAATTAGCCACTGGAAATACTTGAAGATCGAAATTACTTCTCTGTGCAATTGTACTTTGTTGGAAAAACTGTAACTGCGGCACGAATGCTCTGAGTATTAGCCTCTGAGTTCTTTCCATGCAATTAGAAATCTTGAAATCTATAGGAATATTTCAACTTATATATATGATTAATATTTAAAACTATATGTTCTTAATTGTAACGTTAGTACTAAACTGCAGTCGATTCACGATAATAAATAACTAACATAATATGATTATCGCTTCAGGTAATAACAAGTTAAATCACATAGCGAAAATCAATACCTGATTATACCAGTAACATAATTAATTAAGTAACGTTCAAAATATTAAGTCATTCTCTCTATGCATGCTAAGTTCTAGATGCTTCTCGTTAAAACAATTGATCTTGATTATTTCAATTGAAAGATTTTATAATAGCTTCCATATGATATATATGTATGAGTTTATTGTTTTCCTTTTAATACATTCAAATTCGGAGCAGGTGGTCGACGGATCCTATAGCTGTTTAACAAACCTAGGCGCAGGTTTAATTGTCATACAAACAGTTTGTATATATATACTAATAATTAAAATATCAATAATTAATAAAAATAAATTAATTGATAATATTAAAATGTTAATTCGTTGTTCCATCCACAGATACTTGAAGACCCACCGTTTTCAGCCCAAACTGTTTCTTCTTTAATTGTTCAATTGATCGATTGATGAGTACTAAAGCTAGGATGTTAGAAGGAAATTGATCGGTTTCAGTTTTTTTACAATTTATCATTACTATCTAATTACTTAGAAGTTAAAATCTTGAATATATAAAGAAAATAATATGAATATAGCTAGTTATCCTGGTTCA
>JAKTSB010000410.1:0-10640 GCA_030579975.1 Blastobotrys buckinghamii (nom. inval.)
CCCCCCGATCCGGCGAAGAACAATCCATAGAATTAAAAATCTAGTGCACGAGCCGGTGACTACTTTTTTCCACACCAAAAATATTTATTTATTTTTTTTTGTTATTTTTTTTTTTTTTTTTTTCAATAAATCCACCAAAAGTAAATTGTTTTGTACATAAAAGCGCAAAACCTCAACTTTAAGGTGGGATTCCGGATTATCTCCAAAAATTTTGCAACTTTTATATAAATCCCCGATTTCCCTCCCCCTTTTGCATTTTTTCCTTTTCTTAATTTTTCAATAACTATTTATTTTTTTTTTACTAACTATTCCCCTATTAACCTAATAATATAATAATGTCAATTCGAGCATTTTCTCGACCATCAACTTTTAAATTATCTTCAAAGACTTTATCTGCTTTGTCTAACAGAGCATACTCTACAAAGGAAAAGGTATGAATGACTCACGATCGTATCATAAAAGAGCATACTAACAACATTTTAGACTTTGAAGGAAGTTTTTGCCGATCAAGTTCCTGAAAAACGTGAACAAGTTAAGAAATTAAAGAAAGAATATGGTAACAAAGTTTTGGGTGAAGTTACTTTAGAACAAGTTTATGGTGGTATGCGAGGTATTAAAGCTATGGTTTGGGAAGGTTCTGTTTTAGACGCTGAAGAAGGTATTCGATTCAGAGGTCGAACTATTCCAGAAATTCAACAAGAATTACCAAAAGCTCCAGGTGGTGAACAACCATTACCAGAAGGTTTATTCTGGTTATTATTAACTGGTGAAGTCCCAACCGAATCTCAAGTTCGAGCATTATCTGCTGAATTCGCTGCACGATCTGAACTACCACAACACGTTAGAGAATTAATTGATCGATGTCCACCATCTTTACACCCAATGGCTCAATTCTCAATTGCTATCAATGCTTTGGAATCTGAATCATTATTTGCAAAAGCTTATGAAAAAGGTATCAACAAGACTGAATATTGGCAATATACTTATGAAGATTCTATTGATTTAATTGCTAAATTACCAACTATTGCTGCTCGAATTTATCGAAATGTTTTCCATGATGGTAATGTTGGTACTTCATCAGCAAGCGCCGATTTATCAGCAAACTTTGCATCTCAAATGGGTTTCACAACTGAATCATTCAATGAAATGATGCGATTATATTTAACCATTCACAGTGATCACGAAGGTGGTAATGTTTCTGCTCACACCACTCATTTAGTCGGTTCAGCTTTATCATCACCATTCTTGTCATTAGCTGCTGGTTTGAATGGTTTGGCTGGACCATTACATGGTCGAGCTAATCAAGAAGTTTTGGAATGGTTAATGGAAATGAAATCTAAAATTGGTACTGATTTCACCAAAGCAGATATTGAAAAATATTTGTGGGATACTTTAAAAGCTGGTCGAGTTGTTCCAGGTTATGGTCATGCAGTTTTACGAAAGACTGATCCTCGATACACTGCTCAACGAGAATTTGCTCTAAAACACATGCCAGAATTCGATTTATTCAAATTAGTTTCTAAGGTCTATGAAACTGCTCCAGGTGTTTTGATGCAACACGGTAAGACCAAGAACCCATATCCAAATGTTGATTCTCACGCTGGTGTCTTGTTGCAATACTATGGCTTGAAAGAACAATCTTTCTACACTGTTTTATTCGGTGTCTCTCGAGCAATGGGTGTTTTGCCACAATTAATTATTGATCGAGCTGTCGGTATGCCAATTGAACGACCAAAGAGTTTCTCAACTGAAAAATACGCCGAAATCGTTGGCTGTAAATTTTAAATTCCTTTAATTTTTAACCATTAAAAGAATTTCTAATTTTGTGATTTATTTTTATTATTATTATTGATGTGATGACTTACTAAATATTATGTACCATATATGATTAATTAACCTGAAAAAAAAAAATTTTAAAAAAAAAGAATTAATGTTTGTATTTAAATTTAATTTATAGATCTTATAGATTTTATTCTTTATTATGCTATTTTTCATACCTCGATATTATAAAGTACACCGTTAAACTTTGTTAAATTACGCTTCGTTTAAATTAGAATTGTGATCACTCGAGTGCAACTTGGTACGAACAAAGTGAACATCCGGATTATAGAACAAACGTTGAACTTTTGAGACATTGGCCCCCAGCTAGCTTAACTTAGTGGCCCCCACCATTACCCCCCATATATGGACCTTGACATTGATATATATCATCCATGGTGGGGTCCTTGATCTTAATTTACATGTTACTATGTAGTACGTGGTATCTATACGTTTACTTTATCAAAAGAGAGCAGCATTGATTACAATACGTTGTACCGCATCAACCAGAGTAAACAGAGTAGAAATAGCCAAAGTTTTATATTATTCGAGTGCTAGCCTAAAATATATCCTTAAGAATGCTTAAACCTATAAAAACTGAACGTTACATCTATAACTAAATCACAACTTATTTAAATTTGTGTTCAATCCATATATGGGGTTTATAATTAATAATAGTGCCATGGCAAGCAGCGTAACAATTAACTAGAACTAGAATTGACGGGTATTGAAGGAATATTACCAATCACATCCATAATAAAGTACTT
This sequence comes from Blastobotrys buckinghamii (nom. inval.), assembly GCA_030579975.1. Taxonomy (NCBI): domain Eukaryota; kingdom Fungi; phylum Ascomycota; class Dipodascomycetes; order Dipodascales; family Trichomonascaceae; genus Blastobotrys; species Blastobotrys buckinghamii (nom. inval.). The sequence goes on from JAKTSB010000410.1 coordinate 2,586, forward strand.
CTAGCGGGATAGTGTATAGTTTGTTCTTAATTTTTCCCCATGGAATTTGAGAAGCATTCAATCAATCAAATTAAAGATTTTTTTCTCCAATTTAATTCTACATGTATGCAAATTTTTGCAGTGAAAATTTTGATTCATGTGTTTAGATTGAAAAAGGTACCAATACCTTAAACAAAAAAAAAGTGCCGATTGATCCGGCTCAAAATGCATCTGATGCATAATATGTTTTTCAAATTTTTTTCTTCGCTCTGCTTAAAACATCACAAATATCGAGATTTGTTATCAGTAGCTGCATATATCGGATTGTACAAAGATTTCAGTTCTCTCTGAAATTTTTCGCGAGATTTACTGTTTCAGTTTATTTTATTTCATTTTAAATTTTTCTTCAGCTTTTTTGTGCTCTTAATGGAGTTATTCATGCATTATTAAGCCCTTTCAAGCCTTTCTAAAAACCATATGCCGTAAATTTGTAAGGCTGAAAAGACTACATCACCACCTTTGTAAATTGCTTAGTGAATTTGAAAACAGGAAATGCCCCGGCCGATCCTCTTGAATTATTCCGATGAAATTTTTTAAAAAATCCGTTCCGGTCATGGATGGGCATCGAAGCTTGTACGGTATTAAATACGCCTCCACTGGGCTCAATGATTTTTGACTGAAAGTTATAAGCTGGCAGAACTTTTATTGCTAGTTTCAAGTTCTGTAAATATAGTAATGTATTTGCTGCTGATTTTTTTTTGATAGTTTCATTCAATCAATGTACATCATATTTTGTTGTAGTTGTATATTCTAAGTTTTAATTTAAATACCAAACCCCATTTTATAAATTAGAATATACTACATGTGATCTATATTTACAACTATATTGATATTTGCTTGGGTATCAATTTGAAATTCTAATAAATGTAGTCTCGTCAATTGGTCATGATTGCAATAACTGTTCAAAATTTTAAAAGCCATTAGTTCATCAATCTGAGGGAGTAGTTGTAGTTGGATAAAAAAATATTTCCGGGACGCGAGCTAGCATGTTTAAACTGTTGAAAATTTATAATATTATGTATGCAGGAATCGGAAATACCAGCCAGTATTCCAGCAGCTACCCGTCACGGAATTCTATGTATACACTGTAAGCTCCTGATATGCATGATCAATCTAAGAAGATGCGGCTTTTCAGAAATAGTGGCATTATCCTGCTCTAACATCAATATTTCCAGGTATGAATATGAGTAGGATAAATCTTATGAACGGCTTAAAATACTAAGTACTTGTACAAGCCGACTAAACCAATTTTGATTTTTTTAACCCTCTTAAATACGTATAATTACTCATGCCTAAGAGCTTCGAAATTTCTCAGCACATCACTTCAATCGATCATATATCTCTGAAATAATCTCAAACTTTCTTGTGCCACTCGACATATATGATATATCACCATGTACGTATACTATAAATCAATACCAGTAATAAAACTACAATGAAAATGAGAAAAGAACAATTTTTTTTTGAATAATTAATTCAATTTTTTTATAAAAAAAAAAGATTACAAAAACATAACAAAAAACTTGTAATCTAAAATTTCAAACCATGTACCAGCATGATTCTAATAAATAAATAAACAACTCGTTTAAAGGGTGAGGAATTTATAAAATACCAACATCACCTAATAAACCGTTCTTGTTGTCGTTCTTGGAAGCAACGTTGTTAGTGTTACCGGTACCACCAGCTAGAATTCGTTAGTAAATTGAACTGAAAAATGCAAAAAATATGGATATTTATCCAGAAGGGATGATAACTTACCAACACCACCTTCACCACCGGCACCACCGTTACCTGATAAGACACCGATTAATGAATCACCACCGGCACCACCAGCACCACCTGGGCCACCAATACCACCGTTGTCGGCGTTAACTGATTGGTCATCAGATAATGGAGAAGCGAAAGCTAAAGCAGATAAAGATAATAAAGCTAAGGTGAATTTCATTTTTGGATATAGAGTTCAAAATCAAAATTTTATGGAGAATTTTGGTCTATATTTATAGTTTTTTATTCAACCATTTAAGTTGATTTTGAAATGGCCTAATATATTGTATATAGACAAAGAATTGGAATAGTTTTCTATAATTTAATAGTGTTAATCGGCTTCATTTGATGGTTGAATTGGATGATCATCGATATTTGCAGTGTGTTCTCCTTGTCTATACGTTAAACAACAAACAACTTTGTACTGTTTGAATTCAAAGAAACATAGTCTTTGCTGATCATCAAATTAATTTATTTAGATCATTTTATTTACTATTTTTCTCTTAATAATAAAAAAAAAAAAAAACAAGAAAATTTAACTTTTGGATCTTATGTAAATAAAGAGTTAAACAAATTGATTCATCATCTTGGTTCTAAGTCAAAAGTCTCATACTGAAAAAGACTGCGCAAACATGGGCGCGGCTGATCATCACCACCAAATTCACCAGCCATCAATTATATATCTACAAGTACAGTACAGTTTTACGTTATACATTTGAGTGTTAAAAGGTTTATGGATTGTAAAATGTTGTACTAAATTAACGAGTTCCCATTTTATCGGTATTATTCTTCTTTCTTTAATATTATATACATTGTAGTGCCTTAACTTAGATTATTGTCACGCATGGAGTATAAGCATAACTTCTTTACGGAGAGTTCCATGGTATTGGAAATCCTAATCACTTATCTACAGTGTGATGAACAGCAAGCAATACTAAATTACCAATCTACCATTCTCAAGATGAGCAAATAGACTGGGTAAATAATATAATGTTTAAGATCATGTTTATACCGAAGTTTATATTATAGATGCCCGGTATATTATGGTCAAAGGATGGTACATTATAACTAAAGAATTCAACAATATCATTTCGGAGAAACGTGCATAATGCAAGATTTTAACTTTTTGGCAAATCAACAACCTACATCTCCGAATTGTATTTTTGTAAATAAAAAATAGATAACTAGAATCGATCTAGATTTAGTGGTTTCAAAGAATTGACCATTTACAACAAAAGATATCCTTTTAAGAGATTGTAAATGAATTGGTAAGGTTTTGTCTTGAAATTCGAAATCAAATTTATTGGATTATAGATCGAGCGAGGCTCTGTTGAGTATATTCAGAATTTAATTTTAGCACATTATTAGAGAAGCGATATGGATATTGATATCGATCTACAGACTAAATTTTGAATGTAAATCTATATATACAATTGATTTTTGTTCGTATATTATTGTTAAAATAACAGTAGTCTTTGTACATGTGTGATAAATTGATTTATTCTGAATTGCGTGATCAAAATATCAAACAACTAGTTAAGTTATTTCTTTTTTGAAGTGGATTTTTTTTTCAATTAATACAATTTTGGTTTGGTTTAAACACTGGTTATTAAATTATTACTCATGTATTATTTAAATTTATCACACTAATGTATTGTTTGATTAAAACAATAAATAGATTTGATCGACCAGATTGACCGAATGATCAGAAACTAGTTCTTTATAATTGTGAATAAATTTTAACTGGATAATTTAATTTTTGATATCTAAAGATCCACAGAATCAGTTTATAAACTTAGATTAACAAAATGCAATAATGGCTTTGTATCTTAGAGAGATTTTTGAATAGATCAGGAGTTGTGTAATGGATTGTCTTTAGGCTTCCAATGAGACTGCTTTCCTGTTTAATTAATATATATGTAGTTTATACAAAAGCTTAATATACATACATGTTCTAATGTTCTATTAAGGTAACGGTAGATAAAGATAGAAAAAATTACGTACACATTAATCCAGTTATTCATTGACCCAAAATTTTACAAAGCTCATACCAAGAAAAACCGTTTCCTATCACCCTCAATCCCCATACTTTCCCACTGTACCTATTTTTAAAATTACAAATTTTTATTTAAGCTGTAAATACTTAGTATCAAGATAAAAAAAAGGTACGAGAACAAAAAACCCACCTCATCCCCCATTTAAGGTACCGGATCTCACAATTGAAAAGCATAAGTGATAATAAATGTGCAACATCCATAGTATACATAGTGTATTAGTAAGGTGAGATGTCATAGATTTTAAAAGAAAGAATTAAATTCCGGTATAACGGAGCTATTAAGAGATTTGATCAGAAAATTAAGCGTGACACATGCATACATAACATATGCATGGTAAGAGATGACTACCAACAGAACTTCATGTTTAAAAGTTATAGTGGTTCTTTGTATACGAAGGGGGAGGATCTCGGAGCTTCAAAAGAACCAAATGGGGTAATTTATTGCCTTGGTCATACTGGATTGTGTATTGTGTGGGGGGGGGGGACGCACGTATCAGCGACATTTAGATGATTGATTTTATGCAGAAGAGTGGGGTGTGTTATTAATACTGAGGGTGTTAACAAAGAGTATCAGTTTATTTTTTTGATTTATTTGTGTTGATCGATGTGAGTATACTATAGTGCTTTGTCACTTGTTTGAGCGGGTTAGTACCATTAAAAGTTGTTGGTACCAGTCGGATGGTAGATTTCTGCGTAAGCGGTGTCTTTTTTTTTTTTTCTGTCAAGTACACAGCTGGTTTATCTTTGTTATAATCATAGTTGGTGGCTAAAAATAATTTCCATGTATGGGAACGATATGGAGTAATAGGGTTAAGAGAATTTAAGCAGCAGAGTGCGGTTAGATTCTTTTCTGAAGATGATGAGCCGCATCTTCAAGGGGGCGAGATGCACTTGTGCCTGAGCCGCACCGCCATTTTAAAACTCGTTGAAAATATTACAGCTATATATTGATATCATGTATACAACTACACACGTTGTACGTATATGCATGCATTAACCCACTAAAAACTGGAAAATTACAATTATAGCAACTTTTTTAAAATTAATTATGATAAGCATTATAGTCAAAAATGATCAAACAAAGCTTCTCGCAAAACATTTCATTCAAACAACAACCTTGAAATTATAATCTACAACTTGAGAAAAAAAAAGAGACAAAATTTTAAATAGAAAAAAATATTTGAAAAATATTCTATTATAAAAGGCCAGCTAATATAATAAAGAAAATTTCTCAATAATACATTAATTATAAAATTATTAAAAAAAAAAGGTTAAAAAACCAAATTCTTGTAATATCTTTTAAAGAATTTATAAAATACCCAAGTCACCGACTAAACCATTCTTGGAGTCATTGTCTTGAGATTCTTGGTTTTGGTTACCAGTACCACCAGCTAAACCACCTGGGCCACCAGTACCACCATTGCCTGATAATAAACCAACTAAAGAGTCACCCCCTTGGCCACCGGCACCACCTGGACCACCAATACCACCATTGTCGGCGTTGGTGGATTTATCGTCAGATAATGGAGAGGCTAAAGCCAAAGCAGATAAAGATAATAAAGCTAAAGTAAATTTCATTTTTGATTGATTAATTGATTGATTGATTTGATGATGATTTTTAAATTCAATTTTGATGGAAATTGGGTCTATATTTATAGTTTTTTATCTGGCTAATGAAACTTGCGTAGTAAACCTATAGAGTTGCTAGAGTTTTCAATGATTAGTATGCTCATTTCAAGCGGTGAGCCTTTTGTTTTGAAATAATGGATATTAGATTGAAGATGAGTAATAAGCTATTGGTCCCTGAGTAAGAAGGCTTGGCCATCTATTCTTTAGATTTTTTTATGTTGTATAATAAAGAACAGTTGCTATTTAGGCACTGATAACCTCGGAGATTTATTACTTTTTTGGTGTTTCTTTACCAATTGTTAACTTTCAGGAGTTACATAAACAAGGCCAATTGTTCAAATTACTATCAAAAATTTATTTTTACATAGAGTGTGCTTTGTATATCGATTATTAACTGGAATAAAACCCTCAATTCTAATGTTGGTGACGCACTTAGAAATCGGAATTTTTATAATGGACAAGAAACTCAATGGTATGCGTGCTCATTTTGGCTATGGTGATCGTTAATAATCTATCGATGTTGAGGTTGTCACCGTTGTATTTTTGAAAATTTATATGGTTGTTTTTGTGTTATGTACCGATATGCTGGTAATTGCGAAATTATACCTATATTTTTTGTATTTTCCCTAGCTATGAATCGTTGGGTGAACTTTTTAAATTTGATCATGGAATCAAGGTATGATGAGTATGAACAAAGATTCATTACGAAAATTGAATGATGTATGAGTTCATGAAAAAAATTATGGAAATTATTTATAGATATAGGATTAACAATTACTTAACTGGACATGCCAATGTACTAGTTGTTTTTTTTATAATTAAAGTATATAATGGATAGAACGTACTAGAAATTATTATTACTAATAACGGGATCAAGGATATAGATTGAAATTTTCAAATTATAGTAGCTGATTCATTTATAACTATTAGATAACTGAGAGATTGGTTTTAGCTAACACTTTGTTAAGGTCTAAGTGACAAAAACCAAAGTATCAAAAGTGATTGCTTGTTTTTCTGTTTCCTTGCAAGAGTCCTATAGGATTGAAGTATTTATCACATATATAGAAAATTCCTAGCTTTTTACAGTCTAATATCTGTTGTTACTATATTTAGACCCAACAATTATCTACTGAAATTTCCCTATAAAAGAGTTAATTGACCTCCACGAATATCTTTCTCAAACGGTCTATTACTGACAAAAGGGTTTGTTCAACTCTATGGAAACCAAAGATCTCATTCCATTTATATATATATATAGGTAGAGAGTTATTAGAAAGCTTTATAGCTATAGTTAGTTCTAGACAGTTTAAACCATGCATTCCTCTAGAGCCATGTATATATAGTCTCATACATAACCCTTTGAGAGTTCAACAAAGAACTATCATATTAAACTCATATTAGATATATATATTACTAATTGGTTCTATATCCCTGAATAACTTTTCTACCATCCAAATTTTAGCACATATATATCTATTTACATATATATATAGCATCAGTTTCGGCTTTTATACAGAAGATATGCCAAGTGATTATATCTAAATCTAATCTTGAGCCGCACCATCTGAAAATCTGAGCCTCACCTTCAAAGCATGAACAGAAAATGCTAAATCTTCACCATGAATAAATTTAAACACCAAGACAGGCATAATAAGATTAAATTACCTATTCATATCATTTAGTCGTGCATGTTTTACAAAAAGATAATCAAACAGAAAAATAATATTCATGATAAAATTACAACATAAAAATACAACATAATTGAAAGGGAAAAGATTTTTAATAAAAAAAAAATTTTTTTTTTTAATTTTATAAAGTTATACAAAGAAAGAATATTGAATATATGAAAAAATATCAACGATCAACGCATCAAAATTTAACAATTCAATAAATAAATAAACACTCTGGTTATGAGGAGCGTATTTATAAAATACCCAAGTCACCAATCAAACCGTTCTTGTTGTCGTTGGTTTGAGCAATTGAGTTCTTGTTACCGGTACCACCAGCAACACCACCTGGGCCACCAGCACCACCGTTACCTGACAAGACACCGATTAATGAATCACCACCGGCACCACCAGCACCACCTGGACCACCAATACCACCGTTATCAGCGTTGACTGAGTTATCGTCAGATAATGGAGAAGCAAAAGCTAAAGCAGATAAAGATAATAAAGCTAAGGTGAATTTCATTTTTGATTGTTTGGATGAAGAGAAAAAAGTTCAATTTAGATGGGGGATTAGTTGGCTTTTATAGACTTTTTTCTCTTGAATCCGGGTCTAGTTTTTTTAAAATTCATAAAGTCCAATCATTACATATTGAAGATGGTAAGTTAGGTTCTCATGAACTCGGTATGAATACGATTGTGCCATTGGATGGATTGATTGGAAATAGTGTCTTGGCAATCAGAATAAAGGTTTTTTAAAAAATGTTTATAGTAGATAAATATGTATATAGGTTTTGAATTCGTGAGGGTGTTAGTAAACAAAGCGTATTAAAAACTCTTATTTCTATTTTCTGCTTTGTATACTTTTCTAATAATACTTACAATTGTACATCTGGTCTT
>JAKTSB010000411.1:0-10587 GCA_030579975.1 Blastobotrys buckinghamii (nom. inval.)
TCATTCTGTGTTAATTATATGCTATCGAGGTTTTTAGGGGGTTTCAGCGAATTTTTAGGTTTTAATTTACCGGTTTAGACTCTTCCATCAATTTAACGATCACGATCATAAGCAGGAAAAAAAAAAAATAATAATAATAACAATTTATTAAACAGGTTATAATATATTACAGTATATATATATATATATAGTTACACTGTACTATCCAATTCTGTAAATGGTTGTTCACTCAACTCTCTTCATGTATATATATTAAAAACTTACACTGTACTGATACAGGCGCACTGTAGCTTATAACGAATACATTCCGTAAACATTTATCACCAATTTATTATTATTATTATTATTATCATTATTATTATTTCCTTTTACAATTATAAACAATTTTTCTTTGGGATCGATTGTTTTTTTAAGTTACGTTTGAGGGTCGTGCTTAGAACATTCCTGGGGTTCCGAGATTATAAGTTGGCAAGATTATTTAATTTAATATTGATCAATTGTAACTTTTTAAACAAGTTGAAATTTTCGCAGTCTGTATATAAAGTGATAATCCCACAAAAATTTATTTGAAGGTTTGCTATAATCACAGCCTTAAAATAAGAAGAACTGATTAATATTTCTTGAAACTTCAAGAAAGATTGATAATGAAAAGTCGCATTACTCGATTTATTAATGGGAAAGGTTTATTCAGTGCTCACACTGGTTAAATTAATTTAGGAATTACTTTGCTGCTAATTACGTACTATAGAGCTGTTTTTAACCTGATACTACCTGAGTAAATAATTATGTAGACTGTTCAAGTACATACACTTAAGCTTCAATAGCTAATTAATTGTTGAAATGATTCAAGTAGAAAATCCATAAGGTACCGTGGTAAACCTATCATCCAATAATTTGGCCAAATACATATAGGGTAGATTGTTCATCCTTAAATTTGTAATAATACATCGCGATGATCAATTGTAGGCTGCTTTGGTTTGCATATATATCTATAGAAACACCCCTAAGTTATCTATAGTGTATCTCTGGTAAGCATCAATTCTCACCTATAATGGTCATATATCGATATATTCAAATCATGTTTCGGTGTCAGGGATTTTTTTGGATATATATATATGTGGTAAATTACTCTGCTTAAAACCAGCTGAACCATTATTTATGCACTTGAGAACTGGTTGATCGCAGAATCTCAATGAACCACTGCATGCATCCCTTAAAGCGGGAGGAAATAAGGTTGGTAACATGCACACCCGTTGAACCTTCTTTCTTTTAAAAGAATTTTAAGCGATCGATGGGGGGTTAAAAAGTTTGAAAATCCTGTAGAATTTTATAAGTGCACATATTTTTACACAGTATATAGTATTTTATATAGCAAATTAATAAATTTGTACTGTAATGTATAAAGTTTATTACCGTTCTAATATATTGTTGGACCAAATCTTGGATCTATAGAATTATTAAGCTGTAGTTTGATTAAAGACCTCGCAATCCCCATTTATTATAATCGAGATTGATTGATCTCGATTAGGGACATATTTAAATTGTAGCAGAATACTTTAAATTATGTGTCATCTTATCAATATATAGTATAGATTCCTAGATCTCGCGATAACGATCTGAGAAACGTACCACCCATGAAGTACCAGACAGGTTTATTTAACTACCACACTGTACTATTATAATCAATTGCCGACCATGGCAAATAGATAGATGTCTATAAATGAGCAAAGAGTCATTAAGTTGAACTTCTACAGGTAGCTTGAAAGATATATAGATCAGGAACCTTGAGAGTTACATATAATCGAAATATCTTTTTAATTGGACATTTGGTACAAAAGGGTTACTTATTCAGCTTCTATAGTGATGGATCCATTTGATTGCTCAGAAATTTCTAATCAGATTGAAATATGGGGTAAAAAAAATGACGAAATTTTCAATTGAGCTAGTTTATTGGAAGAATGGCTATAGAAGATTAGCGTTAATAAATGCATGCAAAACCCCCTTGAAATCATGATTGCAATTTATCCCAGCACCTTGGTGCACATGTACCCCCATAACTATATATATATTATTACTAGTTCAGGTTTCATATGTTATATTATTGAGATACCTTTTGGGTCTACATATTTGAAATTATAATAAAGCAAGATTATTGATAGATTGGTATAGTACATCATCATATGGATGTAAACCCCTAAAAACTGCGAAACTATGCATGTACTGTATAGTTATCTCTTGAGACATATCTTTAGAGAATTTATGCCAGCACTTTAGCCATGGTTTAAAGGGGTCCGAGTTATAATTAACTGTCTACTGATATATAGCAGACTTCGTATTCTCAAAATATTATAACCACACGTCAGAGCGTTTAAACTCTATAGGGCAATGATCGATTATAAATGAATTGTCGTCAAGCCAAAGCTACCACTTCATATACGTAGAGTGAAGCAATGAGCCTTAGGTTAAAGATATGGTGATATTCCAGTAACGCCATAATCCCATATGAATAATATTACATTATATATGGATATCTTTGATGGTTAATCATGGCGTGTTTAGCCTCGCCTTTCAAGATCACAAAGTTAACTTCAATATTAATATTCCAACCTATTCATATGACAAGCCGCTCCGCTCAGTCTTCTGAGCTCGGCTCATGCAGTCACACATCGCCTTCAAGAATCAGGATATTATTTTAGAAGGCATTTCATGAGGAATAAACGGCGAAATTTTATAACATCGGATCTATTGGCCGCAGCTTTCACGCCAAGTTGTCATTGCAAGGCTACCAAATTATAGTCCTGTTTGGGTTTTACTATAGGGGATACATATAGTAAAGCTTGTCAGGCACAATACATTCTATGGTGCCATGCATGCATGTTGAAGATGAGAATTCATGGATGCACGAAAACTTTCTTTAGTGTTTTCATACCATGGTAATCGATAGCAAATCACGAATCATATTCATTTATCAGCCCTCCCTCACCTGGTGGTGATGATAATTAAGCCCTTTAAGCTTTAGAAATGCAACGTTGATCTTATATGAAAGTTTGATGGCCATCCTTGTAAACGTAGAAACAAACCAGATTTTTTATGGCGAGATTTTTAAACTTTGTTGGGTATAAAGATCTTCGAAGCTTCACGGATGATGCTTGATCTTTAATTTGTAAAATAGGTTTGAGCCATTTTTTATTTATTAAAATTTTGGCGAATTAATTTCGAATTCATACACAGCAAATAAGATACATAGCAAAAAAAAAAAAAAAAAAAAAAAAAAAAAAAAGAGCTGCCGGATTTAAATTGACAAGACTGGACTTGATACTTCCTGAAAAATTACGGGTAAAGTATGGTATTTATTGATTGGTTGAACTATATAGATTCTTGTATAATTTTGCAACTAGTTCCTACTGTCCTATGTAACTTATCAGGGATGTCAAATAAAATTTGAGGAGAAATAAAATACCGCCTTTAAGCTTACAAGAACAAGTCGTGCTCACGCAGAAGTTGTAGCTGGACAAGCTAGCGCTTGAGCGGATATGTCTTAGGCAAGTTGTAGAAGCGGGACGATCTAAAGATCTGAGACAGGATTCAAGAAATGTTTGAGGCTCTTTATAAGGGGTTTAATACGTGGTTGAAGGATGAATTAATAGAACACTTGCATGCGACAGGCCTCTTTTCAGTTGAGCGATTAAGTCGTCAAACTCTATCAAATCATGGCCGCAACAAATTATCGAGATGCATGGGCCTTGAAACTTGATCTTTCAAGGATCTGAGAGCCGCACATCATTATGATGTCGGGTTAGGAATCACCATGATCCTCCTCATGATGGATAGATATAGTATTCTATAGTGGTAATATATATGGTTGGGCTCTGGTAACTCACAATTAACTGCAATAGTACTGACAATACTAAGATTCAAAATTGGCAGCTCATTATAAATGCAAGAAGCAATTTTAAGGTAGATAGATACGTGAAAGCTTCATGGGCAAGCTCGACGGGCAAAGCAGTGAAAAATTTGAGCTATTGACCATGATTTAAATTAAAGCTCGTTATGTACTAAATCAACTTCGCAGTATAGACATCTATAGGTCTTATCGGCCACCCATTTTGTATGTACCAATACATTTAAAAACCCCATATCCTTAGATTTGCAGTACTATCCAATAGTTCTAAGTTTACATGTTGGCTCAACAGAAGCGATACGGCTGGCCCAACAACTAGTTCTAGCTGCCTAGGAGCCTCGAAGCGCTGATCACTTTAAAAAATAACAATTCTTCAATTAATTGGTGCAATGAAACCCGCAGATGTCTCTTATTGATAAAGACGCCAGTTTAGATCATAGATATCGGCCAATAAACTGTTGAACTCAAACTCGCCATTTAATAGTCCAGTGCACATGGTTTCCTTACAACCATGATAGAAGACTTCTACTGTAGACAAATTTCGAGATTTCCGTGGGTGCAACCCGACGTCAATTCTCGCCTTTTGACACCTGCGCGCTATTCTGCAATATTTCTCTATATCTCCTTGTTGCAAGCCCTATTCATAGAATTCCCGAACTTTTTCGCGATGTTCTATTACAACCTTTTTAGCTTAATTAAAAAGTGGTGTTATTTTTCGATATATCATCGATAGAATTTTCTGGTATATTATAGAAATATAGATCCATGTAGTAGATACTCATTAAGTGACAGAATTAGGGCATCTAGGCCATTTCTATAATGAGAAATATCACGCCCGGAATGATGCAGCCCTCAAGCCTAGGTTTAATTATAATTAATTATTGGGTGATTATTGGCTTAGGCTCCGCTAATCCTATGATGTAAAATAGTTTCTACTATAGCGATCAAGATCGATGCTGCAATGTTGCATTTCCAACAGGAGCCGTCATGCTACCACTCGCCAATTACAGGTAGATTCTACAAGAAAACGCAATCTTAAGCTTCATATGGTTAGCTATATTCTGGTTAGTTCGATAAATGATCCAAGTTGAGCATGCCTTAAGTAGTTAAGGTATTACCTGCAGACAACTGGATAGATGGCTGAACAGCCAATGTAAAAAAAGGTATTGAATATCTAGTTCAATACCCAAGCACTAGATTATAATGGAACGATACAGCTATCAACCGATTTTGAACGTTCAAGTATGTTCTTCTATCAATTAAAGAGCTCACTTGAGAAACCAAAAGTACAGAACCAATCACCCCCCTAAGGTATTTTATACACTAGTTATTTATAATGTTGCGAACTTGCTGCAGGGACACGATGGGTTTCTGATGAATATATCAGGGTATGATTTGTGATACCGATCAGGTCTGTAGATATTTCTCTAGAATTCTTCATGAACTACAAAAATTTGTAATCATATTATCATTCAGCGTCATTTAAATCTATAGAAACTCTAAAAGTACATATATCCATATATAATTAGCAATGATCATGTTGATATTTTCTAGCCAAAGTGTCTATCCATGCCGAATGATTATGCATCGTCCCGTAATTGACCTTCTATTTAAAGGACATCCTGATTACATCAAACTTGGATGGCAATCAAGTCTTAGATTGGTATTGATCAGCCCTCGGATATTAATTTCGGATGGAAATTAAATCTTACCAGATGTTGGTACCATGGTATAATAGAGAAGGTTATTTCAATACGATGACATATCGCTGACTTTTGTAGAAAGAAAAAAGTATATATCAAGTATAAAGCTCATATCAATATTAAGTTACAGTCTTCGTAGTATAAACACTGTATATAAAACCATACCATATTACGATGCAATTTGCTCATTCGCTAAAATTACAATTAATAGTGAACTTTGTGATCAAGTGGAAAGTTAACAGGCTTCCAGTACGTAAATTTTTGAGTAATTTAATTAAGGTTTCTAATCAATAAAGCAGAAGATGGTTAGCAGGTGTTCTAGTCTCATAGGTTTAAAAAAAATAAAAAAATAAAAAAAAAAGGAATATGGATCACATTTGAAGGTATCGTTTCTATTCAATGGTGCCAATACTTAGCAACAGAAAGTTTACATAGATTATCATCATCACATTCTTTAGGTCAAAAAAAATCTGATATACCTTTCAGTATGGTTATACCTTGCCCTGGTGATATTGCAGGATCTGTTGAAACATTGGAAGCTACTGAAAGTAAACATCAAACTACTGTTAGAGTTAAGGGGTCAACAAACTTTAATTCCTAAAATTAATGAAGCTGTTACTGCATTAGAAGATGTTACATAATTATGCTTGGGTTTAATCAGTTACTCAAAGCCAGATGTACATGAGTATAAATCTATGTAGATTCCATAAAACTAGATTTTTGTGAAATATAATGTAAGAAACAAAATATAATTTATTGTTAGTTAGTTATATAAAAATATCTACGATTTGATGTCTATTTATATTAAAATATCCATCAATTCCATTTAACATTGAAACCCATATTTATAATAAATAAAGGACATAGTTATGTCGTCATTATGATTAATAATGATAAAACAATCTCATTATTATGCCATCGTGAGTATGTCAACATTAAGATTAATAATGACAAAACATACAATCTTTATAGTTGTTCAACAAGCAAACAACGACTTAATACTCTAAAGTCAATCCTAGTACTAACAGATAAGCTTCCTATCAGTCGAATGAAAAAAAAAAAAAAAAAAAAAAAATTGGATCTCTTCAGCACTTGAACAATAATTCAACATAATGTCTTGTAAAAATTCTATATACCCTTAAATTACTTATTTATCTATCAAGACTTTATATAATACTTAAGGCGCATATTTTCTAATAAATGCATGATCATAAGCATCATGAGCACTCAATCGTTCATTTGGATCAACTTTACAGCAAGACATAATAAAATCCAACACTAAATTATTTCTAGAAGCTGAGATCTTTTGATCTAATCTATCAATTAATCTAACACTGTATGGTTCAACTCCACTTTTCAACATTGGCTTACCATGGTTGGATATATAAAACCAGCGTTCAACAAAATCAATCCCGGGGTTTCTACTATACTTCCTTTCATTATACATTCTATTAATCAAATTATCTGTAACAGGACCAAATAATGTAACAATTTCTTCTAGGTACCGATAACTAGCACCTTCAACTCTATAATCAACATCTACCAACCTATTATGGCACAACAGCGCTGCAATGATTCTACCCAACCCCCATACATCAGCCTTATAATCAATATTTAGATTTAATAAAGTTTCTGGAGGAAAATTACCCATCGCGCCAGGGTATCGATTCATTGATGTATCACCTTTTCTTTTAGTCAACCCATAATCAATCAATTTCAACTTGTATTTCCCATTATCTTTTTTGACCATTACATTATCGGCTTTTAAATCATTGTGAATGATACCTCTATTTCTTAAATACTTCAATGCTTGAATAATTTGTTTTGCAAAATCAGCTAATTCATCAATATTGACCATCATATCTTTAGCAAATGAATGTAAGTCAAAGTGGCATAATTCTGTAACAATATGGAATGCTGAGTCTGATGTAAAACAATCAATAAATTTAATAATATTCGCATGTCTTTTTTCATTGAAATGTTGCATCCATGCTACTTCTCTTTTAACATCATTGGTGAATCTGAAAATTTGTTTCACTGCTACAGATTGATTGGTTTTCAAATCTTTGCAAGAATATGCTTTACCAAATCCACCTTTTCCTAAAACTTTAATCACTTGGTACCTTCTGCCGATAAGTTCACCTGGTCTTAATGATTCACTCATGCTGTGAAAGTTTTGTTGATATCTTTTTCCATTATTATAATAAACTGCAAAAGTGCTTTTTATATATACAAAATACGGGTATAATTTTAAGCTAGATTTGGCAATGCAACTAGTTGAATCGCGTTGTAGCGTGTAGACGCCTCATAAAAAGTATTAGAGGTATAAGCCGCACGACATGAAACACTAACAGATACACTAAAAATTCATGCAATATTTAATGCAGGTTTTTAGGGTATATTAATGCAATACTTTGGGTAATAAAGAATAGTCATAGAGATAAAAAAGAACTAGAAACGACTAAATTAATTATATATTTGTTTTTTAAAAAAGTTACTACCTACTTTGGTGCGTATCTTCTTATAAATTCATGATCAAGTGCATCATGAGCACTCAACCTATCAACTGGATCAACTTTACAGCACATAAGAATAAAATGCAATACCAACTCATTATCAGCACAAGGGTTGCTTCTGCTTAGCCTGCTTCTTAAGTTAACACTACGAGGTCTAACTCTGGATCTCAATCTATAATCACTAGTGAAATACCGTCTTTTAACTGTTTTATCATCTCCTTGAGTATCAATAGAATCAATCATTCTTCGACTTGGTAGCCCAAAAACAGCTACAATATCTTCCAAATATGAAAAACATACATCAGGTGCATAAAAATCACATTTTAAAAATTTATCACGACACAGTAATGAAGCAACAATCCCACCTAGACCCCAAACATCAGCTTTATAATCAACATCAATTTTTAATGCATTTTCTGGAGCAAAATATTTAAATGCACCACGAAGATTTCTTGCTTTATAATCATCTTTTCTTTTTGTTAACCCAAAATCAATAATTTTTAAATGATAGTTGCCGTTTTTAATTTTAATCAATACATTATCAGCTTTCAAATCATTATGAATTAAACCACGATTTCGTAAATATTTCAATCCAAAAATAATCTGTTGTGCAAAATCCGCCAAATCTCGAATATTTATTCTAACATCTATTGCATAAGATTTTAAGCTGAAATTACATAGTTCAGTCACAATAAAATTCGCTCGATCATATTTGAAAAATTCAATTAACTTGATAATATTTGCATGTCGTTTTTTATTCAAATATTCCATCCATGCAACTTCTCGTTTCATATCACTAGTCACATCTTTAATCTTTTTAACTGCCACTTTATCTCTTGTGTGTAAGTCGATACATTCGAATGCAACACCAAACCCACCTTCACCAATTACTTTGGTTATTTGGTATCGTCTTTTAATAGTTGTACCTATATAGTTGTTGAATCTACTATTCCGAACAAGCGGAAGAATTGAGTGTACAATTAAAGAAGAATTTACATTATTTTTCCGAATAAAAAATCAAAAGGGAAAGAATTTAATTATAAACAATTATATATAAAACTGCAGAAAAAGTTGAAAAATTAGAAAAGAAAGAGATTATTTTATCTCCCATATTGATTAACAGAATTGTATAGTATTATTTTCAGGTTGAAAAACTGTATGAAAACAAATTGATATCGAACATGTTCGAGTATTTAGGATCAAGTTAATAGACTTAGGTTGGGTTATATATGGAGAAATTTATTGGAATTCGCATTGAAGCATTTTCTCGAATGAGGTAATGATTGTGCCGATAGTTCAACTAGGTTTTGAATGCGACTAACTTAGTAGACTGTAAAGTACATATAGTACAAGAAATGATCAAGCCACACCATTGTCTCAAATCTAAGATTATACTTGAATAAATTTTTAAAATGCGTTCCCAGTTTATTATTCACTATACCTTGCTTATGATGATGAATTCCACTACAATTTTGTTTTGCAAACGTACGGCAAAATACTAATAGTTAATTTGAGTTATTTGATATCGAGAACATGATGATTTTTACAAGGGTATGTATGGGTATACTTATTAATATGTATATGTATACATATTGAGCTAGAATTTAACAGTTTGGTGCTAAAAACAGGTTTTCAAAATTAATACCAGGGACATAAAAACTAGTTCATTATTTTCACAAGACTCGGGGTGATATAATACTATTAGAAGCTAGAAAATGTAGACTTATTCTTGCTCAAAGTGGCCTAATGTTTTTTAATATCAAGTGCTGTTCACTTTTATAAATTAGTTATCTGGTTTTGGTACGACTTAATAACAATATCCGCCATGGAAATACTATTCAATTATCAATACCAGGCCAGGATATTTCAGATAGCAAGACTATTATATTAGAATAATATTCAGTGACTATGCCATATATATGTAATACTATTATTAGGTGATTAGTAGCTCTCATATAAAAATCCAAAGAATTTAAGTTTGATTTTTGACTACTTCATTTCACAACAATGTAATAAACAAGATGAAGAGTTAACAGTAGAAATTTTAAATAAAAGAAACGAAACTATGAGTATATAAAAGTGTATCTAGAATTGGGCAAACTCGAACTTGCTTCAAGAAACAATTCTAAATTGAATTACTCAAATTTTCTAAAAACCATCTAAAAGTGATCCCTCTCTATAAACTACTAGCACGATCAGAACATACTGGAAAACAAACAAATTAACAGAAATATAAACACAATAAATGCACAAAAACCTAAGAAATATTACATAAATGTCTAGAAGACGGGATATATAAATTTTTTCTTTCACCATCAACCCAAGGATGTTTTGCACAATCTTCAATCTTCATTCGACGAAGAGGATCCCATCTACAACAAAAGTAAATAAATTCATGCATTACTTCATCCTTAGTACTGGAGTTGCACCACAAATTTTCATGAAAACTGATAAGCGAGGTGTTCCA
>JAKTSB010000412.1:0-10487 GCA_030579975.1 Blastobotrys buckinghamii (nom. inval.)
TAAACAAAGTAGAATAAAAGTGAAAAGGAATAAAATCAAATAATATCGGATCGGAGGTAAGGTCGGAACCCTTACAATAATCTAAGTTGATTACACATGATGTGCTCATTCTATGTATATCACAAGGGTGGTTTTAAATAGCTAGATCATTATAATAATATTATAACTGCTCAAGTTTATGGCCGAAATTCCAGAATGCTTACATTGTGATATTCAATAGATATAGATTCTATTCCAATTGATTATTACAGTATCTACAGCTTTAAGATTTTTTTTGGACATGGTTAACAATACTGTTTTTGTTCCGAGTGTCCGCGTTCTTCGTTCGAAATTTTTGCCCCATCCATCCATCCATGCATCGATACACGTATTCCAATTCACTTATTTGTGGTGCCACAATTGATTATTTATAATTATAATTAATGTGATTATTCGGTTCTATATATGCGGCCAGACAAATCCAGCTGGCTTGATCGGTAATCAATGTAAACATGTAGCTACATCAGATACCAGAGTGATCGATGAGTTATTAATTACCATGGGAAACGTTAACGTTGCAACGCACGATCGAATAGAATGCCAACAAATGGGCTCTATATATAGCTAGTATATATAGTGACAGTGCCTTTAACTTCAGTTGAGTGTGTGCACGGTACGTACACGCTTTAGAGGATATCTATGATGGTATCAAACGCAATTAAATAAAAGAATTAATGAAATCTGCCATGCATGGCTGTAATGATACCGCGGGTCTTCATATATAGATTAAAATATAATCATAGTTTGAGCTGTTCTTAGCAAAACTCGAAGAAATCAATGCTGGATATGACCGTGTTCTATCCTAAATACATTCTAAAGTTATAGAGCGGGATACGTGTTAACTTTTCTAGTTCGGATAGCAATTGGCTGATATAGATACAAGCAGCTACAAGTACGTGCAACAACGCTATTCATATTCATGGTATCTTACCAAAGGGTTCGGAATAACCGGCCATAAGTGTAGACTTGACTAGCTGTTTTCTTTGATTAAATTTATACCTAGCCATTAAAAAATCAGTCACGTACATCGGAGAGATATACCATCAATTGCAGTCCAACTGTTTTTCAAACCCGTGGCAATTAATTCTTAATCTAAAGCTCAAGATTGCAAGTGCTAATGACTCATGATGATATCGTAATTGCAATGGTGTTGTCCATTCTGCTGCTTCTGTGAGGTACAACTACTACTGTAGAGCTTTCAGATATCCCCGGATTTTTTTGAGGACGTGATGATGATGTTGGCTGCATAAGGGTCAGCTCATCGCGAATTTTAAACTAAACCATGCATATGAATATTATTAGCCCTGTTTTTGGCCGACTCGGCGTTGAATCGTTTAAGCAGTATTGCTAGCCCTCAAGCACTGCTACTACTCAAGCACTGATCGATGCCATGGTGGACACCCTCTTAAGAATTCAGCAGAATCTGTTTGGTGGCTTGGTCCAATTGTTCATGCACTGAGCTAAATTTAGTAACGCAACTACTTGTACAGTAGTCACGTTTCTGGTCTCACAAGCTGATGCAATCAACAGCGCGCGATTGGGCCCCAGCGCGCCCAGCGCCAGCGGGAGCTCGTTCTTAATCCAAGTAGCATGCAGCGCTTGTACGGTTAAGGGCGATAAACTCAAGCAGGGGTAAGATAAGAAACCGATGTGTTGGAGCAATTAATCTGTTAACCCAGCGGTGGTTACTAGAAGGAAATCCAAGCGGTGTTCTATGTGTGTGCTGGAAAAACTGTCAAGCTGGTATAACAATGCTGGGAATTTTTCTAGCAGCTTTTAGGAAGGATGGATGGATCCATAGAGCGAGAGAAAATAAAAAAAAAAAAAAGCTGCCATAGGGGGCACGCGTACGTACAACGTGTGATTAGTTGCTGTGAGTTTTTGGAGGAGCTTTTATGACGAATGTTTTAGCTATTGAGATCGATCAATCTTAGTGTTTTAAGGGGGAACAAAAGAGCAATATCCATGGATGGTTTGATGACGTTTTTTGCATCATTCGATGTTTCGAAGATTGCAATCATGACGAACGATTGTTAAATGTTTTTATTTAGTGATGTTGCGTTATAATTATTTGTGTATCGAATACGTTAACAATTATTAAGGATGTGTGGTATTAATATTGAATGGTTGGCGATGCTGGCAAATTAGGATGTAAATTTAATTATTAATGTTGTCTTGGGGGGTGGTTAACTTTAACTGGAAAGGGTTATATATATGGTTTACAAGTATGTATGGAGAGTAAATAGAGCTAATTGGGCTTTCAAAAAAGGAATATATATTGCTATATGTTAGTGGGACAATATTTACCTTGTACTTATTGATTAATTGATCAGTGATGGCATGAGTGCACCTTACAATTAATTGTTAACATATAGCAAAAAGATCGATATCTCTATGGATGCGTATTTTCTATACGATGGTAGAGTTCCATACTTTCTATAGTACTACTAGAACAGGGGTGCTATGGTAGTGGTGGATGAAGCTATCACATAGGAAGGACCATTGGTGATCAATTAGATTCTTTTCAAAAGACTGGATCAAGATATAACAATCGGAGCAATACTTTGTATACATCAAGCTTACTTACAATAGTAATGCTATAATTACCTGGGGTTGATTATGTCAATGATATCGATCTGATGCTTAGAAAAAATGTAGAAATCAAACTAGCTATTATATACAGCTTTGTGATATCATTCATAATGGAACAATTATAATGCAGTGGCATATAATCATATAATCATGATTTACTTACAATATAAAACTAACACCAACCAATCAGATCAAAAATTTATGGAGGATATATTGAGAGCATCTTGTTATTTCATTAGCTATAACAATATCAAGTTTTATAATTGTTATGGTGAATTTTATACATATATTGGCATATTTACAACGTACAACGTACAAGCACTGTACAAGTGCGTATAGTTGATCCTAGCTAAATCAACTCTATCGTCAATTTAACAATGGCCACATCATAGATCACGTATAATCTAATCAATCACGGTTAGCCAAAGTTTTTAAAATTTTGCGTACTTATAAAAAACTCTCCTCCACGTTTAATAACTTTAAAAGTTTTATAATACTTAATTAATACTGCTTAAGATTGTCATATATTTATGCGCCGCACATTTTTCAAAAAAGAATAAACCGTTGTGATACATAATTCTTTTCACTATCAAATGTTTATATAAACAACATTGACCGATCCATATTTATCATACCCGCGGTATATATCAATTAACCCATATCCAGTTTCATTTACTCCTTATATATATAATCAATACCCAATAGCATCTCGATACTAAACTGTTCGCTAACTACAACAGCTACCTAACACCTGCTATATTGTAAACACATAGATATCCATTGATTATATTTCTTTCAAAAAAAAAATACCATCAAAATACCTTATTAACAAGACTATTTAGACAAAACCACTAATACTTCAATAAGATATGCCAAATAAACGAAGGAAACCATCTAGATCAGAAACTTCTCGGAAAGATACCCCACAATCACCAATCAATGATCCAAGCCAGAATACAGAAATCACAACACCACCACTTGAGACACAAACTCATATACGAGAAGAGGTTCAAGAATATACTCCACCTTTTGTAAGATCAAAATCACCAGCTAAGAAAAAAAAACCAAAGACATCTTATAAAGTTACGAAATCTGAATATTCCAAATCAATGCAACAATTAGCCAAGAAAAATAAAGAGATTGTGAAAAATTTGGTAAATCAAGTAGAAAAATCGGAGAACCAAATTAATAATGAAAATTCAAAAGATCAGACTAATGATGAGAAATCGAAAAATAAAGTTTTTAATGAAAATAGCGAATACAATTTTTATGTGAATCATCAACAACTATCTATGAAACTTGCTGATCCTAATGGATCAATTATAAACCTACCACCTGATCAAACTATGCAACAAGATAAACTCACTATTACAGATAATGAACTTGAACAAATTTTAAATAATATTGGAGAAGAAATTTCAAACGATACTAATAATAAAAACAAAAATATATCAACAGATTACAATCTTCAACAAGAGATACCTGCATTTAATGAAGATTATTGGAGCGAATTATCAGATACTCCTCAAGACGAATATACATTCAATGACGATGAATGGATTATTCTGCTAATGAGTCACAATCAACTACTACAAAACCCTAATAATTATCAACCAATCTCACAAGAAAATCAGCCTTCAAAGTATCAAAATATTTACAAATTAGATCCAGATCATCCGGATGTAGATATCCCAGCGACAATTCACCAGGCTGATGGCACCCATTGCCTCAATTCTTTAAAATCTAAATATAATCAACTCAATAATAAATTTGAAAAATACGCTCCCCCGTCCCCCATCTGATATTACTCCATTCAATCATACTAAGATAAAATTATGAGCTCTAATATTTCTGTAGAAACGCCAATACCCATTCAAGAACCAGTACCTCAATATTTAGGAGTAGTTGTGGTCATGTCACCTATATATTATACATGATAACCTGACTTCTAAACAATTCCAAGAATTAATATTAAAGCAATACAGGTTCATGAATAAATTTTTATATGTATTAGGTAAGGATACATATAATTTTAGTAAGTATTGTGCGAAAACCAAGCGGTTGGTTTATTATATTTATAATATTGATTCTTCTAATTATGATAAATCCAGAGATATTAAATTGAAAGAAATGTTTAAAGAATGCTATGATAATAGAATTTGGAACATGGTAGTAACTAATAAACTTTTAACCGATGGGCCTGTTCATAAAAAATATTCCAAACTAATTTTACTGTGTAGGTTATTTCATGCTATAGGTAGCTTTTAGGGTATTGTAAAAAAAAAAAAAATACTTCATACTACTTTTTTATTCAGAGCCTTCTTTAGTCAGACTTTATTGTTGTTTACCATCTTCCAAAATTTAAAATTGGCACCAAGCAATCTGTTTTTATAATAAAATTCTTGTACAGGTTGTAGTTTATATTTTCTGCAGTAAGTCATAACCATTGACTATCCCATTATTAAACCCTAAAGCTTTTGTAGCACAGCCGTGTATTGTCTCAAGCAAATGTTTTGAAAAATATATACTATATTAATTCCTTAAAAGCGCGTATAAAAAACTATCCATAACAACTAATAAAAATTTTTTGAACAGAATTTTTTGTACTACTAGTATATCTTTATTCTAAATACTTTCAAGTTTTGCTCATTAATAGCTAGATATCTCTTTTCAATAAAGCTAATACAACAAACAAATTAATATTTATCTAGATAGAACGGCAGCTAACATATCGATAAATTGCTTATAACTAAATAAAAAGCTGCAACCATTTCTACAAGAGATATAGCTGTATTGACCAAATCCAGGACTTTCAAGTCGTACGAGTCATTTGTTTAATAATTGTAATCAGCGTATCAAAAGTTTCAAAGGTTAACAATATTAGAGTTTCCTAGCACATATTTTTGATATGGAGAGGAGATCTAGAACGAGATCACAAGTCAAAGCAAATGGTGGTTATATATGGGGCATTCGAAGTAATGGATCTTTGTTTGATCTAAGCAATTCTAATGTTTTAGACGGGGATAATGAGAAGAGCAACCATACAACTAACGAAGAAGCTATTGTTGAAAATGAGGCCAATACGGGTGGTGATGATAATTTAATTAATATTTGTGGGGATAGAACAAAAGATTACGATAAGACTGGAGGTATAAAGAATGATAGCAGCTTGGGTATCAATGACAGTAGTTCGGATACAAAAAGTAGCAATTTAGGTACAGAAGATGATAAAAATGTTGAGCAGAATGATTGTAGTGTACCTAATACTACTAGATTAAGAAAAGTTGTATCAAAAACCAGTGAACCAGTCGGGTTCAATAAGACTAACAAAATTTGTAACAAAGATAATAGTAACGTCAGGTATAAGAGAACCAGAAAGCGAAAACTTAGTGTAAATACGAAAATCTACGAAGAGCCTAATTCTAAAAGAAATGCAGTAGATGGTTCTATGAAAAAAGTTGATCAAAATGACAAGCATGAGATTGAAATCGATGAAAAATTTAGACAAAAAAGAGGCCGATGTAATAACCCACACAATTTAGATGGTGATGATTGTGACAACTTTAGTAGTAGTAATGTTAAAGCTGTTAATAAGAACAGAAGAACTGAAGGTTATATATCAGATGGTAAGAATGATGATGATAATGAAATCAAGGGGGGTTTCAGTACTAAAGGGGGATTTAATAATGGTGGAACTTATAAGACTGAAAATACAGTAAAAGAGTGGAGAAATATTGATAATCATGATATTTATGGAAGGAAAAAGCCACTGCTCACTAACAGAACATCTGGTGGAAGCTTAAAGAGTGCTGAATCAGAGTCTTCTGTAGGTAAAAGTGATAAATCGAGCAAAATGACCAGTATTGAATTGTATGAAAAGAAACTACAGAAGACCAAAAAGTTTCGAAGTGATCAATCAAATGCTAGTGCTAGTACAAATAGTGATGAGAACCCAGATATTAATGGTGTTATCAAGAAAAGAATGCCAGTTGAGGGGTATAGTGAGAAATATAACCAAGCAATAACTGAATCCAAAAGTTTTTCAACTAAATTGGGCCCTGCTGAGAAAGAAGTCGATGGTAATGTTAAAAAGCAAAGAGGAACTCCTAGAGAGGCCAGCAGTGACAATGCTAATATTAATATAAATGCCGATACTAAGCAAAGTAATAGTTCTATCAAATCCAAATTAAAAAGTAAGATAGATTGTAATGATAACGATTCAATAGGTAAAAATAAAGAATGTGTTGGAGACCATAAGATTGAAGGTGATAATAAATCCAGTAATAGTATAGGTGAGCAAAGTGAAATTACAAGTTGCAGTCGATCCACGATGAGCAGTAGAAGTAGTAGATCAGCTGCAGTCAAGGCATCGATGAATATCAAAAATATCACAGCTAGTAAGAGAAAGGTTGGTGAGAATAGTTGTAAGAAAAAGGTTAATGAAAATGATAGTAATAAAAAGGTTGGTGAAAAGGAATATACTAGAGGCATTGAGGTTAAAGATGATATAAAGTCCAGTAATGGTATAGGTGAGCAAAGTGGAATTACAGGTTGCAGTCGATTCACGATGAGCAGTAGAAGTAGTAGATCAGCTGCAGTCAAGGCATCGATGAATATTAAAAACATCACAGCTAGTAAGAAAAAGGTTGGTAAAAATAGTAGTAAGAACAAACCCGATAAAAATTGTAGTAAAACAGAACCTGGTGAAAATTGTAGTCATAAAATGGTTGGTGAGAATGGTAGTAAGAAAAAAGTTGTTGAAAATGGTATTGAGAAAAAACTCAGTAAAAATGATAGTAAAAAAACCAATAAAAAATTGGAAAAACCCACTTGTACTGATATAAATAATAAAGCTGTTGAAGATACACAATATCAAAGAGATAAGGGTAAGGTTGTTAGATCGAATATTAGTAAAGATAAAAAATCTACTAAACCTACGAGAAACGGTGGTAAAAATATCACTAATAATGAACTTCCTAAACCAAATAAATCCCCAGAACCTCCAAGATGTGAAACTGTCAAATCAAGTTCTTCAAGTGAACAAAATAGTGGTGAACAACCCAAGGAGCCAGATCCAAGTAGTTTGATTGAATATAACAATTGTGGAAATATAGTGTTTGATCCGAATATTTTATATGATCCACCGGCTCTATCACCAGAGGAACCTCTCCCATCATTAACTGATGTTCCAGATGTTGATATACCAGAGATTTATCAGCTGTTTAAGGGTAAAAATCTTAGTTTGAATGTTTATGATAATTCGTGGGGATTAAACGATAGTGATAATGAGACTGGATCTGGAATTAATGGTAGGAACAAGTTGGATGAAAGCGAGGTTAATGATTATAACGGGTTAATGGATAATGAAGATTTTGAGGATATTTGTTTAGAAATAGGACTGCTTAAATATGACAAAACGTTTCAGCATCAAGATTTATCATATCCAGTTCAAGATAGTGATAACCCAAATTCGAATTATAACCACTGCCAAGATTATAATCAGCAAAATGACGAGGACAATAAACAAAATCAAGCTATTGCATTAAAAAAATTGGGTAAAATGCATAATCAATGCTCATTCAACAACCAAACTGAATCAAACCAAGATAAAACCAGCCTAGGTTGTATACATAATGGATCAATTATATCTGTTAGTGAACCAGCACCATCTAATACTATACCGAGTCCACGTAATAAACCACTTAAATCTACTAATGAATTAGCTCAACCAGTATATGGATCTGATAATCCAGATGAATCTAATCAAAATACTTACCATAATGATTCAACTGTATCGGAAAAGTATCAAAATGTTTTTATAGAAGACACAGAATACAAATTAGCTCAATGTAATGATGCTATCAATTTATCATCATCACCTCAGCCTCATGTTCAAGCCTTATCAGATCAAGTGTATACCCAAATCCAGTCAGATAAGCCTCAATATCAGGTCCAGTTGAACCAGGGTACGAAACAAGGTCACTCGGATGAATCATATCAAGTTTCAGCAGATTATGATTATAAAAAAGTCCAGCTAAGTCAGTTTAATAATCACAACGGGGACATAGATCAGCCATATCAAGACCAAAATCACAGTCGCAGTATGGTAATTAACAATATACCAACTAATACTTGTAAGAATATACATACTAAAGAACAATCACAGAATTTTATAAAAAGAACAAATATACCAAGAAATATGCTAGATAATATACCAAACAATGCTAGGGATAGCAGTAAAACTACTCTTCTCAGTAATATTTCAGATGATTTAATTCCTGATAGTTCAACTAACGTTCAACCTAAAATATCGTCAAATATACCAATTAAGACATCAACTGATATACCAATTAATATACCAACTGATACATCAACTAGTATACCAATTAATATACCAACTAATATACCAACTAATACATCAACTAATATTACAAACAACGCACTAATTAATGTACTTGCTAATGACCCAACTAATATACCAGCCAGTACCCCAGCTAATAACCCGAATAATACACTAAACACTAACACACCAAAAACTAGTATTCCAAACGACAGAGCAGCTGTAGAGACTGAACCAACCAAAATGGTTGCATTAAATAACACAGGTCATGATACCATATATAACAATGATAATAACAGAAATGGTGATTATAGAACATACAGAAACAATGATGGTAGCATTTACAGCGGATATGACGACTCAACTATGTCTATGTCTAACACAGCCTTTTATTCCTCTTTTAATAGTACCGAATACGATCAATTTAATTCAACTACCCAGAACTCCGATGATGTAAATTTTTCCGAATGGTTGAAGTTGGATGACGATTTTGAGGAGTTAGGTATCAACAACCCAAGGGGGAATAATGAACATGAAGAAGAATTGAATAATGCTAATGAACATGATGCTAGTAAGGAGAGTGATGATATTATAAGAGGACCGGTATCTTTGTTTGAGGAACGACCTACAGTGAATAAACCAGCTTCAGATAAGCAAAATCAACCAAGCTCTAAGCAAGATGGTAACAACCAAGTTAATAAAGATAAGAATAAAATTATTCAATCTGATGATACAGATCATATACAAAATCCATTAGCTCATCAAGATCAATCTATGAATAATGAGAATATTCGTGACAAGAGTCCAGTTGCTGAACAAGTTCAACCTGCCAATAACCAAGCCAATGATCCTGTTGATAATCAAAATAACAATCGTCCAATTGGGCCTCTAGAAGATGGTGAAGAAGCAGGTGATAGTTTTGCAGTAGTAAATGGTCGTCGGTTTCGTCTCCCACGTGTACCACCAGGGTTTGATGAGCCACTCAATCAAAATAATCACGTTTATGAATTTTTTCGGTTCGTAAGAATGAGGTATGAGTTTCAAGAGTATACACCTGATGATTCTGATGATGAATCTGATGAGGGTTCTGATAGTGAATAATAAGAAGGTTTTTCCGCGAACCTAGTGAAGTTGTTTTTTACAATAATTAGGTTAGGATAATGGTACAAACATTTTATCAATAAGTAGTATCAGCTAGTTGGCAAATATTTAATTGTAATTTTTTTTTTTTAGTATGAGGTGTTGTTTCTTATATATAGGTAATGTTGTAGTCCAAAATTGAGTTGCTCCATTCTTTTTAATGTTTACGAGTTGAAAGTATATAAAGCAGGTATTCGTGTTACTCGTGTTACTTAAACTTAATCTGTTGACAGGATAGAGGCTGGTTATGTAATGATTAACATGAATAAATGATAATGAGTGGTAGTACAGTGGTGGATCTACACAATTGAAGTTATTATACAAAAAATGTATTTAAGTGAAGATGAGGAGATTAAGTTCATAATTCCTCCTAAAA
>JAKTSB010000413.1:0-10350 GCA_030579975.1 Blastobotrys buckinghamii (nom. inval.)
TTTTTAATAATATAAAAATATTCATATTAATTTTATAAATTTTTAAAAATTATATTAATTTTATTTTTTAAAAAAAAACTATTTTATTTAAATTTATCTAGAACAAGTTTTACTTATAGCATTAATAAAATTTTTATAATGTTTCATTTTATATAAAGCTTTATTAATTTTGGTTTCTTTATTAATATTTTTAGCACTTTTTGCAATGTCATTAATATTTTTTCCAGCTTTTATTTCTTTAAAAATCAATCCAAATAAACCACCTCCAACTGAAACTACATCTTCTGGATCTAAAGTATCAGTAACGGCAATTTGTGCTATAATTGAACTTAAATCTATTAATATAGCAATTTCTGTAGGAGCAAACATACTTGCTACTCCTACTAATCCTAATACTATTGTTAATATTAAAGTTTTAGTTTCCTGTTTTCGCATATCATCTATTTTTTGACCATATTTATTAATGTTTTCTGCAGAATCAGCAATTTCTGCATTCATCATTATAGGATAAAGAATATGAATTAAATCATCAGGAGAAGTATGTTTAATATTACTTTTACATATATTAATTAAATTTTCTAATTGAGTAATATTATCTTGTGTAATATATTTTAATGGATCAGGAATAAGTTTTGCAACTGTAGGCATATCACTATTATATAAGGAAAAAGCCATTGAAGTATCTGATAAGGGTTCAGCTTCTTTTATTGTAAATGTATCATAATCATTTATAGTAATATTCATATCTAAAGAGTTTGATAATTTTTCTGCACATTGTTGTTTGTATTTATTATTTAAAAATATGTAATTTTTCATATCAAAAGAAGATAAATGTACATCTTTAAGCATAATAGTATTACATTGATTTCTAGAGTCTTCAAATGGAGGATTAATATAACATCCTACAGCACCATAATTACATGTTTCTGTTCCACCTCCTCCATTTGGATTATATGCATTAACTTTACATACACGTTTGTCATGATTAAATTGTTCATCGTACAATATATTATAATATCCTTGATTAGCAGTGATATTGTTTTGAATATATTCACTATATATTTTATAATTATTTTTATAATTATTATCAGATAATAATGATTTTAATTTATTAATTGTTGTATTTCCTAAATTTAAAAGATAATTAACTGCAGCATTTTGTTTACAAACATAAGGTACTTTTTCTAAAGAATCTATAGTAGTAGGAGCATGATCATAACAATTAAATCTATCATTGTATTCAGTAGCACTACCTAAATATTCATTATCTTCTTTTAATTCTTTAGCATCATTTATATCATCTTGATTAAAATTTCCACTATCACCATAATTACTTAACCACATTACACTACCTTGATAATTATAAGATTTATATAAATTATTAATTTCAGAACGTGCATTGCTATTCATAAATCCAACCCATTGATTTCCATTAAATGTAGCTATAGTACATTTATCATTAGTCCATTCTTTGTAATCATTATATTTATTTTTCATTTCACCTATTTCTATATTAGATAACATACCAGGAGTTTGAGTATCAGAGCCTGCTATAGCACCACTTTCAGGACCTGTAAATTTACATCCAAAATCTGTACAACTTGGATCAGCAAGCTGATATGATCTACCATAATTTGCTAAACCGCCAACAATTTTATTAGAAGAAACACCAGCTTTATTCAAAAGTGCCATAGCACTTGTAGTATTTGTATAAGCTACATGACAACCTATACCTATTTCAGAATGTTTATAATCCCATTGACCATAATAATCGTAATTCATGTAAATAAAATAATTTATTTCGTGTTGTATTTTTTCTACAGGAAAAGATTTCAAATAGTAATAAGAAGCAGGAATAGCCACACTAATAGTTTTATCATTGGATAATTTATTTCTCATTAATTTCAAAAACTCTAAGTAATTATTACCATTATTTTTATCATCCAAAGGTAATCCTTCTCCTTGATCATCGGGAGCTCCAGGATATTCCCAATCAAAATCAATACCATCTAAATTATATTTATTAATGAATGAAACAAACATATCTGAGAATTTTTTTCGATTATCAGCATGTACACCATTTCTAAATATATTATAAGTATTTTTATTAGTAGAAAAATCCCAACCTCCAAAACTACATACTTTAGTTGCACTAATTTGTAAAAAATTTTGAAAATCATCTTTATTATCACCTTCAATAGTATTATCTGTAGTGATTCCCATGAAAGCATAATGAACAATATCAGCATCAATATCGAAAGGATTAGCTTTTAATGGTCCATCAGAAGTCATAAAATATTGAATATTTTTGAAGTTAGTAGAAGTAGTTTTAGGTGGCATAGTAGGTAATCCACAATTGCTAATACATCCTTCAGTACCAGGAGCACCAGTTGGACTATCTTTTTTACTACAAAATCCTTCAGTAAGACCACAAAATCCAAATTCACTACAACAAGCATTTAAAGGACAATTTTTTCCAGATAATGATTGGGGCCCGCATTCAGCTTCTGGATTTATAATAGGTTTAGGCGGATTACCATTGCTTAAACAAATTGCATCACCTATAGCTAATTTTCTTTTTGAATAATTACATCCATACCAATTAAATGTATTTTTATTTAAAGAATCTAAATCAGTATCTTTCAAAGGCCAATATTCAGCAACAATAGATTTACAAGATTCATCTTTTGCTACATAATGTGTATAACATGTACCATTATTATAAGGTTTTGGGCGTAAATCTGGTGGCACACCTTCACTACAACATACAGGTTGTTTATCTTGTAATTTGGTAAAATCCATATTTGGATTATAATTTTGTAATGATTCATAGTCTGACACACTACAAATTTTACTAATATCACCATTTGAAGTCATACGTTTCCAAATACATGTACCTACTGAATTATCATTAGATACTGTTTTTCTATTACTATAATCCATAGTACATTTATATCCTTTATATGTTGTTATAAGCATTTCACCATTTTCATGATAATCTTTACCCATAGACCAATTTTTTATAGCATTTTGTACTCGTTCAAGATTATTAGTTGCATCAATAATTAAACCAAAACCTTTGTTAGGATCAGCACCTGCAAAATTTTGAATGTAATATGCTACAGTTGCAGCATTAGAAGAAAAATAATTATCGGCTGCTTTAAAGATGTTATCAGCACCTTTAGAATTATCTAATAATCCACCTACCCATACATATGCAACTACACCGTTATTTTGATATTTCATAGAAGTTTTATCTTTATTTCCATGCATTTGATTACGGAAGAAAGGAATAACTGTATCACGAATGAACTGCGATTTACCTTGATCTACAACTCCTAATTTATATGTACCAAAGTTAGCACTATTTCTAGTAGTATCTTTTGGACAATCTTGTATAGGAGCTTTACCTTCAGAACAACATATTTTTATTCCTTCATATAAAGCACCAAAATTTAAATCAGAATTATAGCTAGATAACATATCACCAGCACCTGGTGAAGAGTTACATGCATCAATTGCTGTTTGACCTTGATTTAAAGTTGCAGATCTACAATTGCCAGCTTCATTATCATTTATACCAGGTTTTCTTTTATTATAATCTCTAAAACATAATGAAGTTTTAATATTATCTATTCTTGCTCCGTTGTCTGAAGGAAACCACCCTTTACCTTCAGACCAACTTCTTACTGCTTCTTGTACATGTGCTAAATTATTTTTTCCATTTAACACAATACCAAAAGTTTTGGCCGGGTCGTCAGTATCAGTAAGTTGCATATAAGTAGTATCTTTAGGATCATGATTGGCTATAGAAGATTTAAAATTAGACAATAATGTATTAATATAATCATTATCAATCATAGTACCTATCCACATATATGCAGCTACACCTTCAGATTGATATTTAAATGATAATCTATTTTTATCTGCTTTAGCAAAATTATTTAAACTATCTATAGCTCTACCAAATTTATTTTTATCAGAAGAACCACTTTTACTGTTATACATAGGAAGAGATTTACCAATTTCAGATAAGCCGGCGCCACAAACGGAAGCAGCTAATAATGTATTATTAGACCGAATATATGTATTATTTGAATTAGAAGATAAAGGAACATGAGTATTATTTAATATAGAAGATAAAGGAACATTAGTATTATTTAATATAGAAAATGAAGGTAAATTTGTGTTACTTGATACAGTTAAAGAAACAGTTGTAGAAGTAACAAATAAAAAATCATCAGTAATAATTGAAGAATTATTTTTAGAAATAGTAGATAAAGAAGTTATATTTGTATTATATGTATAATTAGAATAAGTAGTATTATAATTTAAAGCATTTACAATATTAGAAAAATATGTTAATAAAAGAAAAACATACAATGCATTAGTAATACTAAACATTGTATTTCTTTTATTTATAATCATCAGTTTATGTATATAAACAAAATTTCATATTTAATTATAAATTAATATTTTATATTTTAAGATATTTTACATTAATTATTTAAATTATACATATAATATTAATATGACTTTTTTCTTTAAAAGAAAAATGAATAATTATATTAAACTTCTTATATATGCATATTATGGAAAATATGAATTGTATGAACAATATTATAGAATAGTAGAACCTATTACAGAATGGTTTACTAATTCATCTATATTGTGTGAATGTGTATCATATGGATGTTCATTATCTAAAGAATTTCATAAAAAGATTATTGATAATAATATGTATAATAATAGTATGATAGATGTATTATCTAATTTTTGTTATATTTATAATGTTAAGTTAGATTGGAAAAATATAGTAGAACCTACTAATTTATTATTTCCTTATCCTATTAAAGAAGAATATTTAAATAAAATCAGTTATAATAATGAAGCTATAAAAGAAGTTATAGTTATTTGTAATTATAAATCACTTTACTATAAATTAGATAATAAATATAAAAAGTTATATAATGATATTTATATTTGTAGAAAACATAATTGTGAATTTGATAAAATAGTTCATAATAAAATAAAAACAGTAAATATGGCAGTTATTGATATTAATATAGAATTTGATGATAATAAATTTAATGAAGATGATGAAGAAATTGAAGATGAATTTTATCCTATGGATGTTAATAGTATAAATATAGAAGTTTGTACTTATAATTATTTTATGAATAATAGTACTGAAGAATATAGTAATTATGTTAATAAAAATGATATTGATTATAATACATTAGATGCTATATTTTTTTATAAAAATAATAAATATATTGAAAAATGTAGAAATAGATTCAGTAATATAGGATTAAATTATCAACATTATAAATGTATTAGACCTATATATGTAATGGAAGTTAATACAGAATATAGAATAAAATTATGTGTTTTAAGAGCATATAAATATATAGTTAGAGATAGTGTTGATCGTAAATTTTGTAGTGAATGTAATAATCCTATTATATATGAAGAAAATAATATTAATGTAGATTTTAATTATAAAATGTATTATGATTTAGAGTTTTAAAAAAAATATATTTAACAAAAATTAGATATTTTTTTAACTGATTGTAAAGCATTTGCATGATTAGTATCAACACTTCTTATACATGCATTCATACCATTTATTTGTCTAAATTTAACATTTAATTTTGCATCATTAACATTAAATTTATTAAATATTTCTTCATCTGACATATCAGTTCTAATATTATTTTCATTAAGATTAATATTTTTAAAACTATCGATAGATTTTTTCTTTTCATTATAATTATTACCAAATACACTATTTACAATATTTTTATAAGCATTAAATTTGGATTTTTGATTATCATTTAATGATTCTGTATTATAATTATTAAGATTAGTAATAATATTTTCACCTTGTTTTTTAAATCTATATGTTCTTATTTGATATGATCTTTTTATGTAATTTTGAAAAATAGATTTTAATTCTGTATTTTCATTTCCTTGCATACTAATAGATACTGATTCAATTGCTTCATTATATCCTTTAAAATCACTATTTATTTTACTCATATCTAAGTCTACAGCAGATTTTATTATTTCTTCATTTGGAGGATGATCATTATAAAATTTATCTATTGTTGATAAATCCTTTAAATCAAGTTCATTATCTATAAAAGATAATACTTTATTTTTATATTGTTTTTGATCATCTGATAAAGGTTTTGAAGATACTGTTTCTTGATAAAAAGATTTAAAATCATTCTTATCAGTTGGATCATAATTTTTATATTCGTCTATGTTGCCTTGAGTAAGAGCTATAAATACAGCTACACTTTCGTAAAGAGCAGTATCTACTAATGCTACTACAGAAGTTGCTAATAATAAGAATAATATCCTCATTTAATTAATAAAATAAAAATCATATTAATAACAACAATCTAAATTTTAATTAATTTTGTTTTAAAAAATGAATTATATTAAATTATTTATTACAACTATTAATAGCCTTATTTACATCATTATAAAATTTAAATCTAGCTAAATTAGTTTTAAC
Organism: Blastobotrys buckinghamii (nom. inval.); assembly: GCA_030579975.1. NCBI lineage: Eukaryota > Fungi > Ascomycota > Dipodascomycetes > Dipodascales > Trichomonascaceae > Blastobotrys > Blastobotrys buckinghamii (nom. inval.). The sequence continues at coordinate 6,527 of JAKTSB010000413.1, forward strand.
CTTACTAGTTTTTGAAATTTTAATATCATTAGATATTTTTGCCACATCTTTTCCTAACTTTATACTACTAAATACACCACTAAATAAATCTAAACCAATTGTTGCAGCATCCATTCCATCTAATTCTCCATTAACGGCATAATTAGTTAAAACTTGTGCACTATCTAAAATTGCAGTTGCTAATAAACCTTCTACTTCTCCTAATCCCATACTAGCTAAACCAACTAAACTTACAACCATTCCTACCATAGATAAAATAATTTCTTTCTTTTCTAATTTTTTGACTTCTTCTGCTGTTTTATATATTTCTTTAGCTGTATTACTAATTTCTATACCAATCATTACAGGTGAAAGAATTTCAATCATATCAGCAGGTAAATTTGATTTCTTATTTGAATTTACATAATCAATTGTATCTTTTATATTATCAATATCTTTATTAGACAACGATTTCATAGGATCATTAATAATTGCATTAATACTAGGCATAGTAGTTCTTTGTACTATATATACTGAACAATAATCTGGACTTCTAGAATAAAAACTACCTCCACCAAGTTCATATGTTTTTGTAGTTAATTTTAAATCATTATCAGCATTAAGTTTATCAGTAATATCTTCAAGATATTTAGGATCAATGTATGCATCTTGAATAGTCATAGATGGACATGTTTCTCCTCTTTCTTCTAAATCACGTTTTCCTATTGAACCAAAAGTAGTTAAACAATTATCATGTGGCGCATTACATTTCCAATCATTTTTTCCTACATCTAAAACCCATTTAATATATTCCCAACCAACGTTTTGATATAAATAAGTAGATAATGTAATATAATTCTTTGCATAATCTGTACTATCTTTATAATCATTTAAAGTATCATATGCATCTTTACCTATGTCAAGAACATAATTTACAATAGCAAAATCTTTACACATTGTTGGTATATCTGTGAAATCAGTAAGACTTTTAGCTGTATATTGATAACAATCATAAATATCTATAAATCCGCTTGAACCCAAGTATTCATCTTCTTCTACATCAGCTAACATATTATCTAAATTTGATTGACTAAAATTGCTTGCCATTTCATAATTACTTAACCACATTACACCACCATAATAATTATGATCTTGGTAATATGAATTTAAATATGTTCTTGTATTTTCATTCATATACGCTACCCATTGATCGCCTCCAAATGTTGCAATAGTACATTTATCCCCAGGATTGCTGCTCATTATATTGAAATCTGAATATTTATCTTTCATTGCATTTATTTCATCAATTGATAACATACCAGGTGTTTGTGTATCTTTACCAGCAATAGCACCAGATTGGGGGCCTGTAAATTTACATCCAATCTTATTACAACTAGAATCTGCAAGTTGATAAGATCTTCCATAATTAGCTAAACCACCTACAATTTTATCAGAAGAGACACCAGCTTTGTTTAATAAAGACATAGCGGCCGTTGTATTTACTTCAGATACATGACATCCAATACCAATATCTTTATCATAATCCCATTGTCCATAATAATCATAATTCATGTAAATAAAATAATCAATCTCATTTTGTATTTTTTCTACAGGAAATGCCTTTAAATACCAATACGATGCTGGAATAGCAACACTAATAGTTTTTCCACTTGGCAATCTACTTCTCAATATTTTTAGAAATTCTAAATAATTGTCACCATCTTTAGGATCATCTAAAGGTAATCCTGCACCTTGATCATCAGGTGCACCTGGATATTCCCAATCAAAATCTAAACCATCTATATTTGAATATCTATTAAAAAAGTCTATAAACATATTAGCAAAATTATCTCTATTTTCAGATTTCACTCCATTTCTAAATACCATATATGTATCTTTATTAGTAGAAAAATCCCATCCACCAAAACTTACTACTTTCTTAGCAGAAATAGATAAGAAATTTTGAAAATCTATATTATTTTCTCCTGTTATTTTAGTTTCTGTAATATTCATAAATGCAAAATGTACAATATCTCCTCTAACATCAAAAGGGTTAGTTTTTAAACCTTTATTATTTGTGGCCATAAAATACTGAATATTCTTAAAATTAGTATTGCTACTAGCATGACCATCAGAAGGTAATTTAGGTATTCCACAATTATTTAAACATCCACTAGTTCCAGGTGCTCCTGTAGGACTTTTAGTAACATTACAAAATTCAGCTGTCACACCACAATGTCCAAATCTACTACAACATGCATTTAAAGGACATGTAGCATTATGTTTAGAAATTGGTCCACATTCAGCTTTTGGATCAATAGTTGGAGCAGGAGGATCTCCGCTACTTAAACAAATTTTATCTCCTACAAAAGGATGTTGTTGCCCATATGCGTCTTTAACATTACATCCATACCATCCAAATGTATTCTCATTAAATTTCATAATTTCATTTCTAGATAAAGGATAATATTTAGCTTGAAGAGCATCACATGAATCTCCATCTTGTATCTGATATGAATAACATGTACCATTTTTATTCATTGAAGGACGAAAATCAGGTAAAGTTCCAATAGAACAACAAATTGGCTGATTTGCAACTAATTTATTCATATCTACTTTAGGATTATACATTTTTACATCTTCAGAAGGAGTATTTGGACATGCATCAGTAACAGAACCTCCTTGCTTCATTCTTCCATAAATACATGTACCTGTTTCTCCGCCATATCCTCCTTTTCTACGATCTGCATAACTGTAAAAACATAAAGTATCTGTAATACTGCCTTGTGCAACACTTAGATGTGAATTACTCCAACTGCCTCCTTGAGACCAATGTTGTACGGCATCAGTAACAATTTTATCATCTGCATTATTATTTACTACAAAAGCTAAACTTTTAGATGGATCTTTATCTACACTTTCAAAAATAATAGTTTGTTTAACAGTTTTACCTTTAATAGATGCTTGTGCCTTTTTTAACATAGATACTGCTCCTTTAGGTTCAAGCATAGTACCAATCCATAAATATCCACGCATTTTTCCATTTGAATATTTAAATGAAGTAGCTTGAGTATTATCATTACTTACATCATTTATAAATGATTGAATAGCTCCATTAGCCATAGCTACTGCATCATCATTTGCACTATTATCAACATTATACCAATGTGCAGTTCTAGATAAACCGCCGCCTGATGAACTACATGTAGCTGCTGCAAAAAGTGAAATACTTTCATTATTATATTTAACATTATATGCTAAACATGTGTATATAAATACACAAAATACGTATATCTTTTTCATCTTATACATAAATAAAAATATCACATTTTAAAAATAAAATTAATATAAATATATTAAAATAAAATTTATTTATATCATAATAAAATAATACTTCAAATTAATCTTAGATTGATCTGACGTACAAATAATAAATAAAAATTATATAAAATATAAATAATATGTTTATTTATAATATAAGTATTTTTATATTTTATTATAATATTTATTGTTATGTTTTAAAAATAAATAATTTAAGATATAGAATAATGCTTCAGATTGATCTTAGATCGATCTGATGTACAAATAATAAATAAAAATTGTATATAATATAAATAATATATTTATTTATAATATAAGTATTTTTATGTTTTATTATAATATTTATTTTTATATTTTAAAAATAAATAATTTAAAATATAGAATAGTGCTTCAGATTGATCTTAGATTGATCTGACGTACAAATAATAAATAAAAATTGTATATAATATAAATAATATATTTATTTATAATATAAGTATTTTTATGTTTTATTATAATATTTATTTTTATATTTTAAAAATAAA
>JAKTSB010000414.1:0-10269 GCA_030579975.1 Blastobotrys buckinghamii (nom. inval.)
CAGGCTGTTGAACAGTCGGTTGTTGTTCAGCTGGAGCTGGAGCACCTGGCTGTTGGACATTAGGCTGCTGAACACTAGGTTGTTGGACACTTGGGGCTTGTTCAGCCGGTTGTGAAGCACTAGGCTGTTGGACATTTGGACTCACATTTTGAATTCCTGGTAGATTTTCTAAATATTGTTAATATATTCTTGTAAATTATTCGATGACTTACTTGATACATTTGTGATTGTTTCAGTTGGTTTTACCGGAGCTGCAGGAGCTCCCCCTGAATTTGGTTGTCCAGGTGTTGCCATCTGCGGCTGCATTACTGGTGTAGTTGGTATAGATATACAACTACCACCAGCACAAATCGAAGCTGGTGAGCCTGATGGTCCAATTACGCTTGCGCCTGGTTTAACAGGAGTACAAATAGTATCGACACATACTGATGGTGATAAATTTCCAGCGGGAACAGTTGGAATGGCTATACTATTTTGGATTGGTGTACAGATTGTTCCGACGCAGACAGATGGTGCAGCTTCATTATCTAATTATGTTAGTAAATTTCGAATTTTATGTCACTAGTTCTTGTATGTTAACTTACTAGCTGGTAAACTTTGATGTTGTCCCTTCGGTGGAATAGTTGATAGATAATAGCCGCTAGAGCATGTATCACAAGGTATTGTAACTACTTGTGGAACGTTACTTGCAACTAGTCTAGTAGTTGGATTACTGATCGCTGGTTGTTGATTTTCGACAAATGGTTGTGAAGCTTGTTGAATTTTTGAACCTGGCACCTCTAAAGGCTGTTGGGTGCCTGGGCTCTGAGTTTGTTCTGCTGGTTTTGAACCAACACTAATAGCACTAATCAGAGGCTGTTGAGACGCACTATTTAGTGATGGTACAGGATATTCTGCTTGTTTACCTGGAGAAGATTCAATACCAGAGGCTGGAGGTACTTTTTCTTGTCCTGGTAATAATGGTTGGCTTTCTTGACCATGGGAAATTGTTTCAATTGGCGGTTGCTCAACTGATGGTTTAGTACCAACAGTTTTCGGACCTGGTGAAACACCTTCCGATGGGCTCGAAACCTTAGGGTTAATAGAATTTTGAGGGGACATACCTTCTTGACCTGGTTGAGTTGGTATCTTAACTGAAGGACCAGGAATATTATTAATAGGAGTTTGTTCATTAGGTTGAGCACCAGATGGAATTGTAGAGGCTGGTTGACTAACCATTGGCGAATAAACCTGTGGAACACTACCGCCAGAAGCGATTGGAGGTGTAGAGGCTGGGACACTTTCATTTGGTATATTAGAAACTGGTAATGAAGGGGGTTTGGTATTGACTTGAACAGGAGCTTGTTCTTGTGGTGCAACCTCGTTAGGAGGTTGTGTATTCTTATTTGGAGCAACTGATGGCACAGAAAAAATCGGCGTGCATTCAAAACCAATACAGACAGAAGCAGGTGCATTAGGTGCCGCTGGTGCAATTGTAGCTCCAGGGGATACAGTAATACAAGATAAGCCAGCACATACAGATGGTTGAATTCCATTAGTGGCGGCTGGTATTGGTGAATTAGGTTGCGCAGGGGTACATATCTCTCCAACACATACAGAAGGCGAAACCACTGGCTGTTGTGCTGATGGCTGATTGCCTGGTTGTTCGGCTGATGGTTGGGTGTTTGGTTGTTGAACTTCTGGCTGTTGAACTGCTGGTTGCTGAACTTCTGGTTGATGTACTGCTGTTTGCTGTTCTGCTGGCTGGTTATTCGGTTGCTGCTCAGATGACTGATTGCCTGGTGATGGTTGAATGCTAGGAGATTCAATAGTTGGTTGTTGGACCACCGGAGTGTTTGGTGTCTGTATAGCTGATTGTTGAGGTGGAGCAATCTCGCTTGGCTGCTGTAAAACTGGAACATTCTGAGATGGTAAATTAGTCTGTTGAACTGTTGGTTGTTGACCAATAGGAATACATTGTGAGTTGATACAAACTGAAGGTGGTGAGCCTGGTGCAATAGTAGCACCTGGAGCCGCAGTAGTACAAATTGTTCCTATGCAAACAGATGGTGCAGGCTGGCCTTTGGATTGAGTGGGAACTGATACACCTGGGGTAGCTTCAGTGCATATTTCACCTACACAGATCGAAGGTGATTGTGCAGGAATTGATTGAGCTGATGGAGTTGGTACTGGTTGGCTTGCAGCTGGCTGGCTCATAGCTGGTAGGGTTGTTACTTCCTGGCCCGAGTGTTTACTGGGTACTGCTGGAGCTGGAGCTGTTTGCTGAGCATTTGGAATAGGCCCAAAAGTTGAGCAAATACCGCTATTACAAACAGAAACTGGAGCACCTTGATTCGGAACAATTGATGCACCAGGTGCGGCTGTTGTGCAAATAGTACCAATGCATACAGATGGAATTGGTTGACCTTGAGGGGCAGATGGAATTGGGCTACCTGGCTGCACTGGCACACATGATGTATCTACACAGATAGATGGTTGAACTGATGGAGCCATTGTGGTACCTAATGGGGTACATAAAGATCCAACACAAACAGATGCGGGGCCAGCTGGTTTAGCTGGTTTCAAAGTTGCTCCAGGAGAAATTGGAGTACAGATTATGCCAACACAAACAGATGGAGATGGCTGGCCATTAGATGCAATCGGTACAGGCATATTAGATTGGATTGGAGTACATGATACACCAATACAGATTGATGGAGCAGCAGGTGTTGGTGGTGGTGCGACTGAATTTGTGACAGCAGACGCTAGAGGCTTTGGTGAGGCTGGTACCGTGGACAACATGTACCCTTCAGAACACGTTGAACATGGAATGCTAACTACTTGGTTTGGTGTACTACTAGCTCGAACCTCAGGAGGTACAGTTGATAGAATATAACCATTTGAACAAGTATCGCAAATAACACTTACAACTTGACCTGGTGTTAGTGGTACAGATGGTGAGGCTGGTACAATAGGTACACTACTAACTTCAGTTGATTGTTTTAATGTTTTCGAAACAGTTTCTTTGTTACTTGGTTGACTCGCTTCAGGTGATGATGGCGGCGCAGCCGACTCTGGGGATTGAGCAGGTGATTCTGCAGGTGCAGTTTTAGACTTGCTGACAATCCCTGGAGCTGGCTGAACTGATGAAATATTACCTGGACCTGTGGTACTTATAATTGGTACTTCTTGCGAGGCTGGAGCAGAAGGACTATTATTAGATCCAGGTGAAGAAGATTCTGCTTTCTCATTTGGCAGAGTTTCTAAAGGTTTAAGGGAAGGAATAGACATACCTGAACTAGGAGGTGATGGAGGAGCTGGAGTTTTGTTAGTTTCTTGTACTTTTTGTGATGATGGAGAACCTGGTGGTGGAGATGATTTTCCTGATGTTGCGTTAGGTTTAGACACTTCAGAAACCGGCTTAGTACCATTAGGCGACTCCTCTGTAGGTTTTGAACCTGCTGGCTTACTTGCTCCAGGGGTTTCAGCTGGTTTACTAGCTGCTGGAGTTTCAGCTGGTATACTAGCTGCTGGTGTTTCAGCAGGAGAACCCTTAGGTGATTCAGCAGGTTGAGTACCCTTTGGAGTTTCAGCAGAAGTACCCTGCGGTGTTCCAGCAGGTTGTGATCCCTTTGGAGTTTCAGCTGGGGGAACTGTGCCGTTTGGTTGACTGGTTTTTGGCGACTCGACTGGTTGTGAACCTTTTGGAGCACTAATGCTTGGAATATTGGCCGGTTTAGACTCATTTGGTGATGAGGCTACAACTTCTGGACTTGAAGATGGTGAAGCGTTCGAAGAATTACCTGGTGCAACTGGGGAGGGTGATGGAGGGCTTGGAGGTGGAGATGATTTTTCTGATGTTGCGTTAGGTTTAGACACTTCAGAAACTGGCTTAGTACCATTAGGCGACTCCTCTGTAGGTTTTGAACCTGCTGGCTTACTAGCTGCTGGAGTTTCAGCTGGTTTACTAGCTGCTGGAGTTTCAGCAGGAGAACCCTTAGGTGATTCAGCAGGTTGTGATCCCTTTGGAGTTTCAGCTGGGGGAACTGTGCCGTTTGGTTGACTGGTTTTTGGCGACTCGACTGGTTGTGAACCTTTTGGAGCACTAATGCTTGGAATATTGGCCGGTTTAGACTCATTTGGTGATGAGGCTGCAACTTCTGGACTTGAAGATGGTGAAGCGTTTGGAGAAGTACCTGGTGCAACTGGGGAGGATGGAGGTTGTGGGGTTTCTGCTGGCGCAGTGTTAGGAGAAGATGGAGTAGAAGGAGGAGGGACATTGCCACCACCTGGGCTAGTTGGAGGAGACCCTGGTGAGGTTCCTGGAGCTTCTGGTGATGTTTCAACTCGAGACTTTGGAGACTCTGCTGGTGGAACACTACCAGCTTCAACAGGAGTACTGGTTTCTTCCTTAGCCGTAGGTGATGGTTTTGAAGGTGAAGGAGATGGGGATTTTGTAGATTCTTCAGCAGGTGGGATAGGTTTATTTGTAGACTTACCTGTATTATTTTCAGCGGGAGGGGTATTAGCGTTTGGGCCTGCTGGTTTGGTCTCATTTGGTGAATTTGGAGATTCTGGAACGGACTTTTTTGGAGTATTGCTGTTTACTGTTGGTTTAGGCTGCTCTGGAGGTAAAGTAGTACATACACCGCCTTTACAAATGACAGTTTGAGTTTCTCTAGATGGAGGTTTTGGTGATTCAGCTGGTGTAGATTCTTTTGGAACCTCTGGTGATTTTGGAGTTTCAACTGGTGCTACATTACTTGATGGAGGTGCAGCGGTTGATTTAGCAGGTGCATTAGGGCTTAATGTAGTACACGAACCTCCTTTACAAACAACTGTAATAGTTGGTTTGACATGTGGTTTGGCTGGTGAAGTTTCAACTTTTGGAGTAGCAGCTGGTGATTGAGGAATTGCATTAGTTGGAACTGAAGCACCTGGATACAAAGTGGTACAACTACCACCTCTGCAGATAACAGTGATGTGTTTTCTAGTACCGGTTTGAGCTGGTGCGCCTGGTGTAATTGGAGCATTTGGAGATAAAGTGATAGTTGGGCATGGTAATGTGACAGTGATAGTCTTTGTTACAGTCTTGCCCATAGTAATATAGGTAGTAATAACCTTAGTAGTTGTTAACGAGACTATAATTTGTTAGTATTTTATTTTCTTGTTATAATTTTAACTTACCTGTATTGTGTGGAATTTGAGGTGCAACAATTGACTCTGGTGGCAAGGTGATAGTTGGACATGGTAAAGTGACAGTGACAGTCTTATGGACGGTCTTCCCAGGTTGAATAACAACTTGTGGTTGAGTATATGTAGTCATTGAAACAATTGCTAGATCATGTTAGTATTTGGTGTCTTTTTTTTATCTTTTTTTTTTTTTTTTTTCGCTGGTTTTTAAGGTATACATACGATTTGGTAGGCCACCGGTTGGAACTGGAACAGTCATGACGGTTGTACTCTCAGTACAAACTTCAGCTAAACATGGAACAGTAATAGTAGTATAGATGGTTTGCTGGTTATTGATAGTCTTGGTGATTTCTGGTTGTTCCAAAACAGTAGTAGTCTTTACACCACCTTCACATGTAACACATGGAATGGTCTTAGTTACCCAAACTTCACCAGGTGGTGTAGTAATAGTTGGGGCACTTGGTGGAGTGGTAGCTGGAATTGTAGTAACAATATAACCTGATTCACAAGTAGCACATGGGATAGTGACAGTATTAATACCAGTTTGACCTGGAACAACTGCGGTCTTAGGAGTTGTGATTGTAGTTGAACCACCTGGGCAATTGGTACATGGTAAAGTCATGGTAGTTAAACCAGTTTCACCTGGAACAACTGCAGTCTTTTGAGTGGTAATAGTAGTGGAGCCACCTGGACAGTTAGTACATGGTAAAGTCATGGTAGTTAAACCAGTTTCACCTGGGTTAGAAATAGTTTTACCAGTTGGAGGGCTAACCTCGGTCTTTGGAATAACCATAGTAGTTGAGCCACCTGGGCAATTAGTGCATGGTAAAGTCATGGTGGTTAAACCAGTTTCCCCTGGAACAACTGTGGTTTTTTTTGTAGTAATAGTGGTTGAACCACCTGGACAATTGGTGCATGGTAAAGTCATTGTAGTTAGTCCAGTTTCTTGCCCAATTTCAGAGGACATAGCAGTTGGGTTAACAGTTGTGGTAATAACACTAGAACCACCTGAACAGTTTGAACATGGGATAGTCATTTTGGTTAAATGAGTAGAACCTGGAACAGTAATAACAGCTGTAGATGACAAATACAAGTCTTCGATACAATGTAATCTACTGGTAACATATGGAGCGCCTGCAGTAGCCGATGGAGTGATAGTAATTGGTTCCCATGACATTCTATAGCCAGGTGGACAGGATTCAGTGGCTAATGGTAATGTTGGTTGTACTGTAATATCTCTATGATCAGTTGTACCTGCTTCATTAGACGGAGTTGGAGTAATTGTCTTGGTTTCCCCATTTGGTAGTGTCGTCGTAATTTTGGTTTCGACACCAGAATCAGTCTTGCTTGGGATAGCTTGAGTACCATTATTAGTCTTATCAGCAATACAATGCAATCGACCAGAGATAATGGATTCAATATAACCTGGTGGACAGTGGATTGATGTCAATGGAACAGTTCTAAAAGTTGTTAGTAAATTTTTTTTCTAATATGCTTGGTTAAAAGGTGGAACTTACGGTTGAATTGTTATATCACTGTATTTAGTATTAGTATTTGGGTTGCCAGTGTTTGTTATAGTCTTGGTACTGTTATTTAATGGGGTTGGACCACTATTTGTTGGTTCAGTAGCTGTCTTGATGGTACTTGATCCGATGTTTGTACTGTTGCTTAATGAGGTTGGACTGATTGATTTATTTGTAGCACTGCCACCAGTTTCAGTACCAGCTGGGGTTGAAGTAACAGTAACATTAGCATTATTATTAGTAGTAGAGCTAACATAAACATCTTTGATACAGTGTAGCCTACTAGATACAGAAATTAATGGGGAGCCTAATTGTCTCTCAGAAATTGAATTAGCAGTTACAGTGATAGGTTCCCATGAAGATCTATAACCTGGTGGACATGATTCTGATGCAATTGGTGCAGTAGTTTGAATTGTAACATCTGAAGTAGCAGTATTGGTACCTTCACCCGTTGTGACTGGAGCAGAATTAGTAGAACCATTTGGATTTGATGTTGAAGAAATCAAACCACCTGTTTCAGTGCCAGATGATGCTAAGGTTCTATCTGCAATACAATGCAAAATACTTGATGATTTGGTTACAGTGGCCATAATTGATGCTCCTGAAGTAACTGGTTGAGTTGTAGTGATCATAGTTGGTTCCCAAGATTCAACATAGTTTGGTGGACATACTTGAGTACCGAAACTAGAAGTTGGTTGAATAGTTTTATGTTCAGTACTAGAGATTGGACCAACAGTTGGTTGACTAGTTTTATGTTCAGTACTAGAGATTGGACCAACAGTTGGGGAAATTGGAGTTGATGAGTTAAAGCTTGGTACGGATGAAGTTGGAGCAATTGGAGTTGATGAGTTAAAGCTTGGTACTGATGAAGTTGGTGCAATTGGAGTTGATGAATTGAAGTTTGGTACCGATGAGGTTGGAGCAATTGGAGTTGATGAGTTAAAGCTTGGTGCTGATGAAGTTGGTGAAACTGCAGTGGTGGTATTAGAGAACCCGGTTGGGCTAATAGTTGGAATGCTACTGTTACCAAATGAAGTTGTGACAATAGGAGCTGAGGTATTAGCAAAAGTAGTTGGAATTGTAGCAGAGGTACTGTTTGAAACATAGATATCTTTAACACAAACCATTCTACTTGTAACATATGGATCAGCAGCCTGTCGTTTGGCTAATGTACTAGCTGATGGAGTAACTGTGAATGGTTCCCATGTCATTCTATAACCAGGTGGACAAGTTTCAGTAGTTAATGGTAATGTTGGTTGAACAGTAGTGACTCCTGTAACAGTATCAGTTTTATCGCTTGTAATAGTTGGGGTACTGGAGTTGGTGAATACTGTACTACTGCCAATTGCTGAACTGTTACTGAAAATTGATGATCCAGTTGTAATAGTACCACTGCTGACAGTTGATGAGATAGTAGCTGTACTATTAGTTGGAGTTGGGAATGGAGCAGTTGTACTATTGCTAAACAATGATGTTGGGGCAATGGTACTATTGCTGAAGATTGATGTTGAAGCTGTAGTACTGTTTATTGGCATTACACTGGTGGAAATTCCTGAGGTAGTATTCATGAATGGAGTTGAGCTTGGAATAACTGCAGTTGAAGTATTAACAAAAGAGGTGGTACTTGAGTTAGTGAATACTGTACTACTGCCAATTGCTGAACTGTTACTGAAAATTGATGATCCAGTTGTAATAGTACCACTGCTGACAGTTGATGAGATAGTAGCTGTACTATTAGTTGGAGTTGGGAATGGAGCAGTTGTACTATTGCTAAACAATGATGTTGGGGCAATTGAACTATTACTAAACATTGACGTTGGAGCAATAGTACTATTTGATGGATTTGCACTACTAGAAATTATTGAAGTAGTGTTCATTGGAGCTGCTGATGTACTACTATTCATAAATGAGGTGATTGGTGTACTAGTGTTAGCAAAAGATGAGATTGGCACAGAAGTATTCATTGGATTTGAAGTAGTAACGTTCGCATTGGTAGTTGAGATTGGTGCACTAGTTGTAATGTTCATTGGTGTAGTACTGGCAAATGGAGTAGAGGTGGAATTTGAGTCAATGACACAGCTGAAGGTGCTACCAGTAGTAGTGATCAACATTGGAGCTGCTGGAACAGCCGCAACTGGAGCTGGAGTAACTTGTCTTCTGAACAAACCTAATAAAGCACCATAATTCTTTTCTTCTCTCTTTAGTACCGCTGGAGCTGGGGTACTGGTGCTAACACCAGTAGTAATGAACCATGAGGTGCTATAACCACTTGGACACAATTCTGACATTGGGATAGAACTGCTGGTAGTACTTACAAAATTGCTTGATGTACTATTGATTGGAGATGTGGTGATTGGTGCAGTGGTATTAATGAAACTGGTTGTTGAGTTTAATGGAACAATGGTTGATGAGATATTGGCGAACGATGAAGTTGGCGGAACAGTTGAGTTTTCAGCTGATGAGGATGATAGAATGGTTGAGTTTGCAAATGAAGAAGTTGGTGGAATAGTTGAATTAGCAAATGATGAGGTTGTGCTATTAATTATCGGGGTACTTGATGCAATAGTAGTATTAGCAAAAGATGATGACGTTGGAGCTGTAGTATTAGCAAAAGAACTAGTAATTGGTAAAGTACTATTGTTAGTTGATACTGGTACAGTAGTACTATTAACAAATTGACTAGTAGTTAGAACCTGGGATGAGTTAGTAAATTGATTAGATGAAGAAGAAGCACTAATAGTGCTTGTAATAATAGAAGAGTTGAAACCAGTAGTAACAACACTAGATGTCAAATTAGATGATGTTGTAATAGTTGGACCAGTTGTGGTATTAAAACTTTGTGGAGTACTCATCGATGCAGAAGTAGTAACATTTGTATTATCAGAGGCTGTAGATGTAATGTTACTAAATGGAGTAGATGTTTGTGGAACAGATGAGGGTATAATACTAGATGAGTTAGTAACAAAAGGTTCTACATTAGTTGTAGAGTTTATTGCCATTGTTGAAATACTAGTGGTTGTATTAACACCAGATGGTGTACTAGTGGTAACAGGAGTGATAGTACCAGTATGGCTCTCAAATGAGGTAGTATTTGCAAATGAAGCAGTACTACTGTTCATTGATGTTCCAGTTTGGGTACTACTGTTAGTAGATTGGGTGGTAATTGGAATGCTAGTACTATTTATTGGTAATTTACTCGATGTAGTGATATTTGAACTGTCAGTTGGGAATGGCACACTAGATGTGATATTGACTGGTGTACTGCTAAACAATGAAGAACTATTGGCTGAAGTACTTAAAGGTGCAGTGGTAGTAGTATTAACAATTGTTGTACTACTAGGTGATTCTGTACTATTAATTGGGAATGGGGCACTAGACGTACTATTAATTGGTGTGGTAACAATAGATTGAGTAGTACTATTTGAGAATTGGGTACTAATTGGCGCTGTGGTACTATTCATTGGTGCAGTTGTTGATAATGAAGAAGCAGTAGTATTAGTACCAAATGGTGCAGTTGTCGAATTAATTGAACTGACAGGTGTTGATTGCACTGTAGTACTATTCACTGGTGCAG
>JAKTSB010000415.1:0-10237 GCA_030579975.1 Blastobotrys buckinghamii (nom. inval.)
CTACAATAAACGACAATGGCTACAATAAACGACAATGGCTACAATAAACGACAATAGCTACAATACTAGACAACAATAGTTGGCTACAATAGTTGCCTACAATAACTTATATAGCATAATGATTCTAAGACGATCGAAATTACAAAATACTAGAATCTAAAATTAATGGAAATAATGGATATGCTATCTACGACTTTCATATGTGACTGTACGTGCAATTAATGAAACTGTGGTGTATGGTTTGGAGAAATCTTTTTATATTATATGATATGCCAGTGTAACCTTTCAACTATCAACGAATAATATACATGATGATTGCAGTATCTTAACAAAAAACGGGCTAATTTCATTCAATTTAATTATCTTAAGGCACGAAATTCATTAACTAATACAAAGTACACAAATATAAATATATATATATGTTACAGCTGCTTTTGTTGAAGTCCAAGATTGAGTTGCTCCATTCTTTCTGATGTTTACGAGTTGAAAGTATATAAAGCAGTTATTCGTGCTATTCGTGTTACTTAAACTTAATCTGTTGGTAGGATAGAGGCTGGTTATGTAATGATTAACATGAATACATGCTGAAGTGGTGATACAGTGGTGGATCTACACAATTGAAGTTATTATATATACAAAAAATGTATTTAAACGAAGATGTGGAGATTAAGTTCATAATTCCTCCTAAAAAGATTTATATACTAAAATTCCTAGTCACATGACTTTATAAACTATCAACCTAAATATTTGTACTGTAGACGGTACATTGCATACCTTGATACTGCAACAGCTTTAATCTCGAAAAATGAACTGACAAAAAAAAAATTACGAATATGCTGTAATTAATTCTGCCACGATTACATAATTATCATTGGACATTGTCGAGTTTAAGTACTCTTGGCTTGAGCCTAATGTTACATGATCTCCTGATTTATCTATTGTTAATGTGATATATTGAAGGTGTTATCTGGGATTAACATATGAAGGTGTTATATGGAATAGATACATGAAGGCGTCATTTGTTAATTATCATGTTGATTAAGTGTATTTTGATATTGCTGTAGTATACTGGGTTTTATGATGGCGATATTAATATGAATCAATGTAGATTGATGAATATAAATATAGAACCAATTGTTCTACATATTATTTTTTATAATCTTTTTAATTAATAAACTATTTTTATTATTATTTTTATATTCACTAAACTGACTACTTTATAAAATCAAGTAGTACACATCCTCGATCAATGAATTCCTGAAAACCTTCAATAGTCACATGGTTGTACATACCATATGCTCTACTTTAGCAGCTTGCAACCCATAATCATTGATCGATAGCAAATTTGAAGGTGAGCTCTAGAGTGATTTCTGCTTCTATCTATCTACCTTAAAACTCCAGTTGCAGTTAACACGAATTCACCACACGTATTGCAATTTTTAGACCGCTTTCCGTAATTAACGCGATCTTTCGTCATTATTATCGCGTCGCGTTGTGGTACATCATTCGAGTTAAGCTATGAATTACTACAAGGTTTTGCTTCTTGCCACCAGCAAGTGGTAAGAGTACCTACTGAGAAACGTATAGAACCCTTCCATGTAATATCAGTCTCATTAATCGAACGATTATATATATATTTATAAGGTTATATAATATATATATATATTAGTTGGTTCAACAAGTACGCTATATAGAGCTGTATCTAATTTATAGGTAACAATCAGCAACTCAGGATCCAGTGGTCTAGCGACTGTCGTTGCTATCTGGTGTTACGTGTATCTGGCTATATTGTAGCTTTAGGACTTTCTATGTGTATATTTCTTGTAACTGGATAATATATGTTTTTTTTTATTTGGTTATAGACTATTAGATGTAGTGAAATATATATAGTTAATTTATTCAATACTACAAAATATAGAGGAAATAGTCCTCTTTATATACAATAAGATAATAGAATCATTTAGATTGTAATATAATTAATAATCTAAATGATTAAATAATCAAAGTAATTCATTATTAATGAATTGTAATACATTATTAATGAATTGTAATACATTATTAGAATATACTACCCAAGCCCAGCAATATATAGTCTAACAAAAGTCTTGTTGATGAATCACAGGCGTCCAGATCTAATCAGAACCCAACAAAGGCTAAATACATGAAAATATTGCACTGTTAAACCTCCCATATTCGACAAGCTCGATATTCCAGTACTGTGTTTTGTTGACAGGATTTCTTTAATTGACCTCTGAAATTTACAAGCCATGGTGCATCCACATTTAGTATCAACGTATATACACACATTCAATTCACTGCACACCTGGCCATGGTGATCTATAGTGCACAAGGCTGTCTGGTGTTACGCGTATCTATAGGGCTCTGTTAATCGACAAAATATTTATTATACATTTATTGGATGCATAACACCTGGTTTACTCTTAGTTCAATGGATGGCCCCATACAATATATGAACCATGCGGTAAAATGAAGTTTATACGTATCTTGCAGGTAATGGATGCATGGCCCTCTACATCAAATCCGGCCGAGCAGTAGCTAAAATTTAGTAATCCTATAGAACATTCATTACAGTGTAGATTCTATAGCCAATCAATTGACAATTGATTATAATATTATACCATGGTAGTTAAGGGTTTTTGCATCATAATTGTTTCAATTTATGTATGTTGCCGTCTTAAATCATAGTCTCTCCCTATAACCCTTCGTATAGTACTAATAATGTAAATCACTATTTATAATCATGAACAGCCGAGACAAAGATTTTTAGAACGCTTTCTAAAAACTTATGACCTACCGAATTGATAATCTGGTATAGCTAGAATTTAAGAGATTTGTGAGATGCTTACACAATATAACCTGGTTCAACTTTAGCAAAGATTTAACAATTTATAGTACGAAAATGAGAACTTAAGTTCGAAAATGAAAAAACTACAGTAGTCTCCTATAATTGGCTCCTAAAGAGGTGGTTATTTATTTTTTGGGTTAAAAAAACTCCAATATCACTCGATTGGTATCATAATTCCACTCGATTGGTATCATAATTGGTATGGGGTGTATAATATGGGCTCATTACTCCAATAAAGAGTTAGCTTGTAGTTCTCTAGTCTACTGCATAATGAGGCCGATTGGTTGAGCGTGAGGTAAAGTTAATTGTAGTGAGAAGATGATGTGTGCTAGTATTACACAGGATTTGTGAATATACTTGTTGCAGCCATGGTGCACGCATTTCCAAATCTAATTTGATAGTGAAAGGTACTATATAGTCTTAAGAACTCGGAAAGTGGCATGAGCAAAACCAATGATTGATGATATAAAAGCATTTGAGCCTGTTCTATTCAAAGTTGAAATGGTTTTGTTGGCGCTGCTGTAAATCGCACATGTACTTTATTAAAGTGTAAGTAATGAACAAGATCATAACTCAGGTATTTTATTACCTGTAGTTTCCAATGGCAAAAATTTTCCAAAGTGTAGATGTCGTTGCAAAAAATTGTGGAATAAGCTATAAAGTCTTCGTAACTATGATTAAACTGATTGGAGCTTACTAACTATAACCAATCGGTAACAATTTGAGTGCATACATGTTTATAATTCAAAAACTGAGATCTTTGAATTTTTGATCCAAGCTGCTGAAACTTATTTTTGACACTATCGATTCAAGGTTCTGTAACTTCTCAGAAAACTTACCATGATTTTTTTCAATAATCATGTGATTTAGCTCTAGATTAACACTAATTCCGCAACCACTTACAAACATGTTTTCCAAATTTAACATTCTGAATTCATCAGCTTATAACCTAGCATAAAATCAGTTATTACGTTTTGTATTTCTATTCGATCGAACTTCTGAGCTAAAAGTTCACGCTAGTTTGAAAACTTTTACTAGTAAAAGTATATGCTCTTCAATCGATATTATTTTATGACTTAATTAACCTATCATTGCTAAAACTAAGTCATAATAACTTGTCAACTTTTTTCAATACCCTTAAAACGTAAAAAAACTAAAAAAAAAAAAAATCAGAATAATAATTAAAATGAAAAAACACAGGTCGTCAAAATATTATCACTGGAATCGATCTGAATCGTTATAATACAAATCCAAGAACTCAAATTCCAATTTCATAATTTTAAAGTAATTATGCTTCAAAATAATTTATTCCAAAGATGAGCGGTGCATAATTTTGATGCGCATTACCGAATCAGACTGCACACATCACACAGCTAATTTAAGTCTGTAGCCCAATAGAGTAATTTTTTTCTGGGTATTAATATTGGATGGGGAAAATGCGTGAATGAGTATGCTTGTGAGGCATAAACTGCGGCATGGCGCGAGGAAAAGAGAGAGCTATTCCTTTTATTTATCAAATGCTATAGCATTATTCGTTACCATCTGCAGGTATATAGAAGCCTGCTTTAAATGACCGTGAATTAGCTTGAGAAGCTGGGACAAAGGGTGGCTGCTGGTTAAATTAATTGGATAGGTGCCACCGTTCATTGATTATAGCTTCAAAATGAAGGAATTTATGCGTGTTTTATAGAGATTATGAAGTGGTAACTTTGCTTTGAATTGCAAGAATCAAGCATTGGTATAAAAATTTCTCAAGTGTTGGATGTGTATATATGTAACTTAATTAAAAGGTACACATATATAATGCTGCTAATGTATCTATGATGATCAATTACAATTGTGTCCCTTAATAGCTTTGATTATTCATCTCAGAGTAGAGATAAAGGATTCCAACATATTTTGAGTCGAAAGTGCACAGGTACAATATTGTACAACGTGTTTATAACATACAATAGCACTTCAAGTACCATGGTATACATGATTAATAAAAGAACCTGCTGAATTCTTCAATTAACTGCTTATAATCAAGATGATTTATAAAGTTAAATGGATACGTACTCAGCGTATAAACTCTTGAAGCAGTTCAACTTAGCCCAACGATGCCATACTTCATGACGCTAATATTCGAACGATTGTGCTAAGCAGCTGCTTTACTACAACCGATCTAAAAATTACAGTAATAAGTTGATGTAGGGATTCATAAACCCATGCATCGTTTCAGATCTATAGATGCAGCCGTTTGAGCTAATCAAAACTGCTGTGGGCGCTGTCCATAACTACTGTACCATAACATTACTATAGTAGAATACAACTTTACCACATATTTATAAACAGATCCACTATCTCATAAGTAATTGTGAATAAATGGACCAACAATATCACCCACCGAGTAATTAACTCGGAGAATTAAATTTAAGACAAACAATTTTGGGACTATTGAAAAGTTGCATGATCTTTCAATCATCATAATAATAGCCGGGCTTGATTATCAGAAAGGATTGATTTTCTTGAGATATTCCGATTAAAACGTATCAAGACATTGACAGACTTTTTTAACCATACAAGTCACTAGCTATACCTGCCAGGGTTATTGAAGATTAAAGGGGATCACACTTTTGTTGCTTCTTGATACAAGGAAGTTATAACATACAATGTCAAAATTACAGTAATAGGAAGAATATGTGACCCCCTATACCACCTACGGCTGTCACAAAATCAAGGTTCTGCTACATGAAGATGAGTGAGTGCACATGTATTTTCGGATATTAATATAAGGCGTTGCTTTTGACAAGTACTACCATATGAAGCCTGCTAGAGATCAGCTTACAACTATAAAACCACAAGTAAATAAATGGATAGAGCATATATATATGGCTGGTTACTAAGACTTTATTCAAGAAACTGAAAAGATAAGTTAAATTAAGTTCTTACTGTAGTTACAAATATCAATACCTTAATAAATTGTTTAATACCTATTTTCAAAATTGTAAATCAGCTACCTGCAGGAATGTTATTACCTCCGGATGGAGAATTTCACATTATGTCTGGTACATCACCTTTTCTTTAATTAATCCTGTGAATACTCAGTTCTTAAAAGCATCCTTCCATCAGATCATGGATATTGAGTTCACCGTACACCATGTGGTACCCAGCTGAATCTACTTTATGGTAAAAATTTAACAGCTTATTGAGTTACATCGATTCTAATTACTATATTCCTATAGTTTAAGAGTTATCCAAATTTTAATGCATCCATCAGCGCGAATATTATGCAGATCCTCAACGAAAATCCCGTGAATGGACCCGTGCATCCATAATATTAAATAATTTTTTCAACTGCATTTTAAATATTGTACGGCATACATACATATCTACTGTAAGCTTTTACAAGCTGCACTCATAATAATTATAATTACCAGCTATTACAATACCATGGCAGGATTAGGGACAGCTTTATCAGCATTTTTACCATATATCATAGGATATATATGGTTAGTTATATATATAGTGTTGGATCCATATATACATTTATATATAAGAGCTTTTAAAAAATGTACTGTAGACAGTGGGGGCAGTATACTCACAAATACTTAAAATTGCAACCCATGAGCTTATTCGAAACTAGCAAGTGGAGATCATGATTATCTTTCAGAATCCTAAAATTAATAATTTTTAGCAAGATGGACTGATCATTTAAACTGTTTCAAAACTTTGACTGATTGGCATCTACTGGATGCATATAGTTGCTAGAATTTAATTAATATTTGATATCATGAAGTTTACCTGGTTGAAAGCCTCAGTTGCTCAGTTGACAATTGTTAACTTTAAAGGGTGGTGATTAGCAAGTGGATCGAATGCTTCAACCCTCCACGGTTGATTACAGACTGGTATTTGAGATAGAAGCAAGCAAAAGGGGTACGTAAAGTTGTGACAATTATTATTTTGAAATCGAATCAAGATCTTACTGAAACAAATTACCATGGCTGCTGCAGTACAGCTTAATTTTTGAGAGATTTATTAAAGTGATGAGTAATGCAGCTCTTCCTCGATATTGTATGCTTTAATTAATTATACAATATTTCCGTGGACTAAATTGGTGATACTGGAAGGGTAAATAGTAGGGTATGCTTAAAGCCTTTCTGACAGGCTCGTAAGTAAGAGTTGCTGTGATTGGATATCGTAGTACCCTTGCTTGAGTGAATTGCGATCATGATCGATACATTTTTGAACGATTTAGAAGTGACTCCTTTATACTGAAATGGACGGAAGTATAATTACTCATGCTGTGGTGTTGACTGATCTAGATCTCGAGCTGTGTTACCATACTTCAGCTCATCAACACCAGGGCTGACAGCAAGCAACTCTAAGACTGTGGGGGGAAAGTACATATATTTGATGTAGGATAGCAAAGGCTGCTATGTAAGCCTGGCCACCGGCAGTACCTGATATAAGAGTGAATAACGACGCAAGAGTACTGTAGAGTTGATGCTTTTCTTTGGTCATTTCAACACTAAAACTTAGGCACAGGTTTCTTCTATTTGAATTCCAACATACAAGTATGTATTAATACTTAAGTTCTAATCTATAACCATTAGTTTGAAAGTTGGAATTCTATAGCTTTGTAATTATTTTATTAATTTAAATGCTTAAGACTTGATCCTAAACAGCCTTTATAATATATATGAGTTTATATACTCCCTAATAATACACCCAAATATATGGAGCTCAATTGGCTACTTATGCCCTGCAATTAATGAAGTAAAAATGATATTTGTCATCGTACCGTGGTACTACATGAGGTCGATCGTTGAACTTATCGGATTTTTGAGAAAAAAAAAAAAAAAAGCTTGAGGCTTTTAATGACATCTGCAGATAATTATAAGCTGTCATTCCAGGGACTCAGTGCTCCATGGTAATCTTCATAGATATTTTGGGATTTACAGGTTAAGTTTTGACACGCCTTGAAAGCTGACGTTTTGCCTGCCATGGTGAATGCATGGATGGCCATGGACACTTGATTTTTACAGCGGAGAAATCGTATAGTATACTATATATAGTCAAAATGATTCACCGGTATATTGGATTCAATACTCTATCTCAAAGATAGGAGTTTATAGTTATGGATGAAATATTCTAAATAGGAATCAAGAAGAGACTGAGATTCTTTACATTCGCAAGCTGTTGTGTACAGCTATAGGTGGAAATACTCGTGCATATAGTATAGCAATGCGTTTTATAAGCGGATTTTGATTCATTCGATAAATAACAAATATACTTCCATGATCATAAATAAACAGATTGTGTACATGTGGTGTAAAGGTATTTGTCTAGCTTTAGACATCCAAATTTTTCTATATATGAAATAATTAAATAGTTCAATTAAAACTGCTGGGGAGGGGGTTCTCTTAAGGCCAGGATATTCTAATATCTCACATCCGATATATATATTACACTATACTAGTATCTTTGAGTGAGTTATCTAAATTTTTTATTCAATATTGTGCTAGACACTTTATTCACCTATAATCTGCTATTATAATAACTGATTATTGTATTCTATTAGGTGTATCTACAACTCTACAAGATTGATAACGCAGTACTAATTCATCGATCATCTATTTATCCAATCCAACCTTATGGTTGACGGCCCTCTTTTCCAGTACATTAATATAGTTAACAATCTATTCAGGATGAAGTATATCATCGCTTTTCTAATTGTCTTCATAAAAGCGGAAATACTATGTTTTTATGACTATACCATAATAGTTGGAGGAAAATAATTCAAGTTTTATGAGATACTATGATAAACCTCAAGCACCGGAACTGTAGTGCCGAGAATATGCAACTGATGACTGCAGAGGCTGTCATGCAGAAATAATATTCTGTGGATTGCTTTCATTACTGCAAAAACCCGTCGATCTATTCAAAATTTACCCGCGATAACACCGCTAGAACTTGAAAATATTTTTTTCAAAATGAACAGCTGAAGTATGCACATGTACCTCAGGTCGACTTCTTATTAAATTTCCTGAAGGTTGATCCTTTTTGCCTCATTAGTTAAATTGCAGACCCTTTTGTATCCATATCCATATATTGGATAGTGCTGTGTAATTCTGTGCTACAATAATTGATTTAGGCTTGTAGCAGCTACCTGGGTGCTTTGAAACATTCTTACCCAGTAAGGCTTGTGGATACACTTGGACTAAGGATGCATGGGTATACTGCCATGATTTTCAAGCACTCTTGATTTCTATTGCTTGTTTGGTCTGTTAGAATTCGTGCTATAATCCCTTTATAATATTGATTAAGCTTATCTTTAGAGTGATCAACGCTGTGGGATTGACTATATATATTAGTGTACCCATATCCATATCCATATCCATGTATGCATGTATACTGTAAAATTGGAGTTTGTGGAAAAAGGCTGATCTGTTACTTGAAAAGGGTCTAAATTGGTGATCGATGCCACTAATGATCAGCGCATATGAAATTTATAAGCTTAAGCATTAATTGTTACTCACAAGATATCGGTAGCCTTCACGTTCTTGAATTATAAGTTGCGTAGAACTAGGATGTTATTAAGTTGGTAAAATTGAACTTTCGAAGAGTATATAATATAATATATGGATTGCAATGAGCTGAAAGCCTATTTCGATATCGCCCAAAGTTAGTACTCAAACTCTATATCCTCATGGGGAACATCAGGGATTGTGAGGGGTTATTTTTTAATAACTATGCACAAGTATGGCCTCAAAATATCTATACCATAAATTAGTTAGCCAGGTTCAGTTTTGCTGAAGTAGCTACATAGTATACCATATACACCCACTATCACCTTTGTCAGTGACCTTATAAAATGAATTTACCATGTAGGCAAATCATCTAGCAAAACCAATTGCAGCATCTGCCAACTGCCAAAATGCAGATTGATTACTATAGCTGAAGGCTCCTTTAGAGTGATACTTGGCTAGCTAGTATCAGAATATTTAAAGTGAATTATTAGTAAGCAGTTTACAAGATATATAACTGAGGGATATTGATCAGTTATGCCACAGGTACCTAATTATTGACTAGCCAGAATTCTAGCCATTAAACATGTTATACTGGGTTCGAACTTAGTTGCTACATGCGCATGTACCGTAGCGTACGTAAACTGGATTAAAGGCTATAGCGCTGCAAAAATAAGCTACAAATATTAAGCTTATATATATTAAGCCTGTACATCATGAGATAGATGAATCTTATTAGCTTACCCCTCAAAAAAAAGATACAACGTAACGACCACCAAAAAAATTATAGTATATGTGAATTCATCTTGTTGACTTTGGGGTTTTAAGTCGTTTCTTTGTTTGTTGAACAACTATGAAGATT
>JAKTSB010000416.1:0-10176 GCA_030579975.1 Blastobotrys buckinghamii (nom. inval.)
AATTAATTACAACAACTTTTAAAAGTACTGGAAATTTATTGAAAATTATTGGAGTAAAGTGCAGGTTATTGGAAGATCTTAACATTTATAACGAAAATGTACATACTGATACAGGTTTGTTATTCATCACAGAAACCCAAATCAATGAAAGTGGGGTGGATTGTTTGTTTCCAAGGTTAACTAAGCTACATATTGATTGGGATCAAAGTAATAGGAGTATAATGTTTACTTATTACCCAAGTTATTTGTTGATTAAACCGAATTATGAGAGCAGCCATGTTGAGCCATTGTTAGCTAAAAAACTATTTAAAAATTATAAAAAATTTGATGTATGTTGTGGTAACTGTTCATTACATGTCGGGTTTTGCCATGAAGTTGATGCAAGTACAATGATATATACTTGATTATTAAGTTTAGTTTGAAAAGTTTTTGTTATAAGCAGTAGTAAAAGTAATATTGATTTGAAATTATAATAGCATTTGTAATATATATGTATATAATTATTTAATTATTGTCAAGATCAAAAACATTACTATAGAAAGCAATATTTTTTATAACTTTTTGAAGATATCTTTAGTAATTTAATGTGATATAGCTACCACGGGCTCTAATTTAAATTTACTCCTTCTTGCAAGCATGATTACGCTGACTAGAATGGATAAGCCAGAACTTACTAGTAACTATAGCCTAACCGTCAATATTAAAGGATTAAAATAATCATGCAATTACAACATTTCCTATAATTTTACAATGAGTGCTTATAGCTATACTTAATTATCATTCAAATAACCTTATAATGATGTTTCTAATGAGAATAGAGAAGCTGATACAAATTTAATATTTATTACAGAAACCCAAACCAATGAAATCGGGGTGGATTGTTGGTTTCCAAATTTAACTAAGCTACATATTGAATGGGATCAAAGTAGTAAGAGTATTTAACATCATTTTGAGCCATCTTATTTGTTGATTAAACCAAAGGATGAGAGCAGCCATGTTGACCCATTGTTAGCTAAAAAACTGTTTAGAAATTTTAAACAGTTTGATATGTATATTGTGGTATCTGTTTATTACATGTCGGGTTTTGTGATGAAATCGATGCTAGAAAAAAGTTGGTGGTTTTTAAATTGCAATTATGAACTATTGTTTATTCATGAAAATATTCAGTCAATATATATAATAAAAATTTAATAACAATTTGAAATTAATAGCAATTACATACATGTAATGTATATTTAAATAACTAATCAATCATTGTCCAGAGTACGTAGAATATCTTCTATAGTGGTATTTAAATTTTGAAATTCTATAGAAAGCTAGTGATAAATTACCGATGTTGTTATGTGGGTTTCAAGGATGAAATTATGTGACCAACCTATAGTTATTATGGTATATCAGATCCATTTTAAATTCAAAATTATATATTCAAGAAAGATTTGAAAATCATGTCAAACAGCAATTTCAATTGCGCACATTAATTGTAAACTAGTTCTACCGATCGCGATGATTGATTCTACCCACACCATCGTAAAAAATAACTAGTAGCTAGTCTCCATATCAAGGAGTTTGACTTAAGTTCAGCAGATAAGATGAATATCTCTGTGCATGTGATCCTTTAAACATGCCAAGTTCAAATATTCAAGGCTGCATATATCTATATTATTCTCGATAAAGTATCAATTAAATGTTGCAATAATTCTACCAAAATAAATGGAATATTATTCAAAAAAGATTAAATGCATTAGTAATTATATACTCTCTTTACTCGGTACCAACCTCACTTTCCTTACCTTCTTTACCACCTTCATCACCACCTTCTACAAGATCTTCATTCTTTTTACTACTACTACTACTTTTTTTCTTTTTTCTTTTTTTCTTTTCACCATCTTTTAATAATTCCCCATCTTTACTCTTTTTCTTTTTTTTCTTTACTTTTTTATGAGTTACTGCAACTTCATCATCATCCTGTGGTGCAGTTGGAGTAGAAGGTTTAACAATATACTCTTCTCTCAACCTATCAATCTCCCCACTAATATCTTGATTATCTTCTTCTTCTAAATTCAATTCTGCTAATCTACTACTAACTTTCAACAACCCACCTTTACTACTACTACTTGGTTTAACTTTCTCTTCAAAATCACCACCATCAATTGATTCATCTTGCATAATTTGAACCTTCTTTTTTGGTATTTTCTTCATTAATTTATTACTTGAATTACTAATATTCAATTGAGTTGAAGAATTTGAGGCTGAAACAGGAGTAATAGACCTTGGTGTATCATTATTACTTGGTACTTGAATATAAAATGGATCATCTTTTTGACGTTCCATTCTTTCAGTTTTTCGTTTTTCCAATTCTTCAGGTGTTTCTTCAACTTCATTAACTGTTATTCCTGTATCATAAGATTCAGCTTCACTAACCTCTTCTTCTTCACTATCATCATCATTATAATCAAATTGATTATTAAAATAGTCACATCTTGGATATAAAGGTTCATCCAAGTTCAAATCTTCAGGTATTGTAATTTTTTTCTGAGTATTTGGTGCAATTGGATTTAATTCATAACTATTAAACATTGATGGTAATGCTAAACTTAGAATCATTGGCGGATCATCATTATTTAAATCATGCTCATTAATAGCTTGTTGTATTAATTTAAAAATTTCCAAAAATTCAACTGATCGTTCTTGAATTTCTATAATTAATGATTTATTAAAAGTTTCCAAATAATTTATAATTTTGTTAGTCAATGATGAAACTGTTGATGATGTATTATTATCCCAATTTGCATAATGACTTGTATATGATGAATATATTTTAGCAATTGATTGAATACTCATTGGAATTCCTCCTTCCTCATTACTATCAGATATATTAATAATCAAATCAATAACTTCATTTGAATTATGCAAAAATTGACTATATTCACCAATAACCCATACCGCACATGGTATAATTGAATTGATATTCATAGACAAAACTTTAACTGCTGCTTCAACAACCACATCTCTACAACTTGGAACTCTTACCGCAATGTTCCTCAATTGTTGTCCCAATTCTTTACCATTTAAATCATCACTATAATTTATTAATTCCATTAAAACACTAACAAACCATTCAAAATCAGGAATATATTCATAATTTTTTTTGGAACAAATTTGAATAATTTTTTTAATAACCAAATTTTTATAATCTTTTGGTAAATCATCTTTCAATTGTTCTAAAAATTTATTAACAATTGAATATAAATTATCTTCATCTATTACACCAGTAATTAATTCCAATACTCTTTCTCTAATTGTTAAATCTTCATCATCAATACATTCTAAAATAACATCTTCATGTTTTGAAACAAATTGAGGATGTAAATTAACAATTTTACTAAAAGATAATAATCCAACATATTTTAAATTCTGATCATTTGATTCTAAAAAGAATCTTAATTTATTTACACATAATTCAGCTAATTCATAATCATCTTCATCTAACATCCCACCAGTAATAACACAATTAATACATTCATATAATAAACTCATTGCATTAGTAGTTTCAATAACATGTAAAATTTGTGGCATTAATTTTGGTTTTAATCTTGGTTCATTTGGAGCTAATGAACTAAATAATTTTAAAATTTTAATTAACATCCAATTATTATGACTAGTTGTTAATAAATCATATAATTGAGGTGCCAATGCAACAAAAGTTTTTGATGAAGCTGTAGTTTGTTTTGCTAATTCACAAATAACAT
The DNA here is from genome assembly GCA_030579975.1 of Blastobotrys buckinghamii (nom. inval.). Classification (NCBI taxonomy): domain Eukaryota; kingdom Fungi; phylum Ascomycota; class Dipodascomycetes; order Dipodascales; family Trichomonascaceae; genus Blastobotrys; species Blastobotrys buckinghamii (nom. inval.). The sequence continues at coordinate 3,750 of JAKTSB010000416.1, forward strand.
TAACAGTAGCACTAACAACTGAAGGATCCGAATCTTGTAATTTATCTTTTAATCTTGGGAATGCAATTCTTAAAGCTTCAGGAAATTGTAAAAAAATCTTATATAATGCAAGAATTGCCTTTTTTCGAATCAAAGGTTTTGAATGATTTAACATTTTTAATATATCATCAAAAATATCTTGAGCTAATGATGAAGTAACAATTGATGCTACTCCACCTAATGCAACACTAACTTCTAAAGGTTGACCACTTGATAAATCTTTTTTCAATAAATTTGTTGTTAACATCAAAACATCCGTATCTGATCTAAAAGATTGAATAGCTGCCATATAACCAACTCTTTTTTGTTGAAATTTTGAACAACTCATTACTTCCAATACATGGAAACTTGCCCATGACATGTCATATCCATACATTTCCAAATACATTAATTTTAATACTGCCATTGTTTTAATATCCATATCAGGGTTTCTTGCTTCTGTTCGACAATCAACCAATGCATCTTTTAAATATTTATCTCTTGATACGGGGTCTTTGCAAGATCTAATTCCTCTTATTAAGTCGTGTAATGATTTTTCAAACACCAACCCAAATGGTCGGAGTCTTGATTCTTTATTCATCCCTTCTTGTCAAGTTTGTTTAGTGCAGTTTATTTGATCGGAGTTGTGGATAATGATAATAAATTGATGTGTCGAATTTGAAATTATTTATTTGGGAGCGCACTCATTCCCACCGCACACACACCTTAGTTCAGCCGCGCGTTATTATTACTATTATCATCACCACCACTCGTCATAACAACCACTCGTCATAACAATGGAATAGAACAATGCATCGACGAGGTCCAAGTATCGATTCAAACACTTTTGCTATCCCAGATAATGACCCAAACGATCTAAGTGATACTGATAGTGTATCATCATACGCAGGTTCAGGAGAATCATTAGCAGAAGATGATTTTAACCCCCGATTTTATTTACAAGAATCACTTCAAAGAGCATTTGATCCAGGTGTATTAGATAAAAGTATAGTATTACAAGCACAAACTAGTGGTATGATTAATGCAAAATCACAAGAAATTATTAATTTACAACGACAAGCTAATGAAAGATTACAAGAAATTAAACCATTATTTACTCAAGGATTTAAAAATAGTAAACAAGTGCTAAAAGATTTGGATTATATTCAAAAATGTATCAACAATTTAACAAAAAAAGCAAAAAATAAATACCCTATTGAGTATCAAAATGCAAATGATCAAATAAATAATTAAATATTATATAAAAAAAAGGCTAATCAACTCTCCAAACTTCTAATGCTATGATTTTGAATTTTGTACCACTAGAACTTAATGGTTCATTACCAAAAGTCAGACTCCTACTACTAACACCTTTATATAAATCATCATCTACCCATAATCCATAATGACCATCACCACCCCCCATTGATAAAAATTCACTAGTACAATAAATAACAAAATCATTCAACCCTGTATAAGGGAATGCTTGAAATTTTGAATGATCTGTTTTCCATAAAAATGATTCTCCATTACCATAAAATCGTCTATTCTCTGTTGGATGGAAATATTCATTAACATATGCACCAAAAATATTATAATTTGAATCTTTTATTACCAAAATATATCCAGGTCTTCTAGTCTTTGATGGTGGGATAACATTACTATACAACGTGCTTAATGAAGCTCCATTTTGTTCTAATGAATAAGCTAAAGTCCATGAACCTGATAATTGTAATCTTGTAGGTATTAATAATCTCACTTCTTCTGCTAAATTTGAATCCATAATTTTCATCTTTGTAGTATCTTGATATCCTAATAAACTAACCGGTTGTAATGGAGGAGGAGTAAAATCTTCTTCTTCATCTTCTTGATTATTTAATTTTTTTTCTTCTTTTTGACGATCTTCTGGTCCAAAAGATGCTCTTCTTAGCATTTTTATTGCATTAGCAAATGCTCCAAACTTTTGTCTTGGAGTTGCTCCTTCATTATCACTTGTACTATTTTCACTCGACATTTTATTGTTTCTAATAGTAGTAGTAGTAGCAGTAGTTGTATAATTGTAACTATTCCAAGTCGATGTTGGATATAATGGTAAAGAGCTGGATCGTTGTAACTGTTCAATCCTATGGAAATAGCTGTTGGTAGTATCTAAATGAGTGGTTGTTTTGTTGTGATGTTTGTTGATTATTAAATTAATTTCATTCAATAAAGTGTCTGCTGTCGCGTGCGCTGCTGCCTCTGCCTCTACTGCTCTACTTGATGATGGTGGTGTGTTGTTCATGTCAGTTCTTGCACTATCCAGAAGTAGCATTTCCTCTATTTTTATGCTATTTGATTCTTGTTTGGTTGTATTCAAAGAGGGATATCAAGATATTTATATACTAAATTAGAACTAAAATTGGTAATAAAATTTTTCTTATTGGCTGTATTAATGTGCTTGACAAAACCCCAGATGCAGGCTTTTTAATTATTGAAAATATTTTCTTGTAAGAATTTCATAGGACTAATGCGTTATATATAGGTTTCTATTACTTTATTCTGGATATGGAACATTGTACATGCTAATCAATATTAAGGAGTCTGATACCTATAGATGGATATATGGTATACCCATGGCTGCAGCTCAGCTAGCTATAGTATTTGGCAGAGGATCCGAAGGGCCCAGCTTCTTGGTACGTACTGTACGGTACTGAAAAATAGAACTAAAATAGAACTTTTTCAAAATAAGTGTATCAAATCATGAGCATCTGCTGCTCATTCGAACATGGATTTTAGTAAAGAAGGTTTTATGGTTGCTTAGTCCAAAACAGCTACTGAACTCTAAAATACAAGTGCAAGTCTCAGACCCGGGGTCGTATAAGTAAGGAGGACCAGGCGAGGCGAGGCGAGGGGCAAAGAATAAGCGGTGCTTGAACGAGTAGCGGGAAGTGCGGGAGTGGAATTCTTAAGTGGAAGTGGCAGGCAGACCGGTCTATAAAACAGGTCATGAGGTCCTGTAATAGACTACAAGAGGTTTTACATCAAAAAATTGAGGTTATTGGAGCAGTCCAAGTAGTATACACCGTTGAATGAAGTGAACCTTTTGGGTTCTTGGAAGAAGCCAAGCATTTATTATTTTTCTAAAAGAATTAGAAATGTCTTGTCGCAGTCGGGGGGATTCAGTTTTGTGGGTTCTACATGTAATTTGAAAAAAGCTACTAAAAACCTGCAAAAAAAGTACAAAAAAGTGCAAAAAAGTGCAAAAGTGCAAAAAAGTACAAAAAAGCACTAAAAAACTACTAAAAAAGCTACAAAAGCAAAGCTGTATATGCACAGATATATTATATGATTCAATTTTGATATATACTTGACAGCTGGTAGAGCTAGAAAGAGGTGCTTCCTTTGTACATCTAACCTACTTAAGTCAATTGATCAATTGAGTAGATGATTTGAAATTGATGAGCGAAATTTACATGAGTTCAATATAATACTGATACTTCTATTTTAAGAAAATATTAATCAATGAAAAAGGATAAACAAAAACTAGGCCTAGTTATCCAACGATCAATGGAAGCAAACACTGAACTATATATATAGCAAATCAGGACGTCCTGGACATATAATACAAACCAGCAAACAGATATCAAGTTCTTACCAGGTTTGCAACGCATTTAGGCACTTTTAAAATTATTCCAGTGCACAGACTCATCGTTACACAGGTATTTTATTATCCCACGTGTTTGCACAGTGAGCGATGGGGTTCAAAAATCGTTATATAACCCAAGTGCACTTGTTCATGCCATACATGAATGGATTTTAAATTGGCGACCTGTATAATCAATTGTAGGGGTATTTAAATTGAGAAGCTAATGATTTCAGTTGTATATATATATATATTCATAGATAATATTGTTAAATTCAAGTGCTTGGCTTGTCATTTTTAGGCTAATCATATATATTTTATAAATGATCAAGATACTGCAGTTGTTATAATTAACTAATTCTGTTTGTATATAAAAGGATCAAGCGCAATTAAAGTATATATAAACTTGACAGAAAATACAATTATAACCTAATTTACCACTTCATATTGATCAATTCGTTTATGTCTACTATATGGCTAGATTTTTAATATTAAGAATAATAGTAGTATATATGCATGAGGTATAGAAGCTCAGTAGTGATATTATACTCCCATTACTAGATATAACGTTTCATACTCCATGGAAATTGATTTTTAATTACTCTATTGCTTAAGGCATTACTATAGTTACTTAAGCTTACTAGTATTATTCTTAGAAGCGATATAATAAGCATTTGAGATACAGTAGCTAGTATTTTACTTAGAGGCGATATAATAAACATTTGAGATACAGTAGCTACAGTTTAAGCAGAAAATATACCAATATAGTTATGCAGAGCCCTAGAACATAGACCAACGCCAAACTATATATAGATTACATATAAAAGCATTGATCACGAATTTAGAACACATTTTTAATCACTACAGCTAGGCTAGTACAGGAATAACTCCTTGCTATCAGGCTCAGACCTAGCCTTTATACGATAAGAGCCCTAGGGAGGGAGAGAGAGAGAGGAGGGGGTAGTCTCATTATACTATAACAGTATCGAGATGGTACATTCTCACCCAAAGCTTGAGAAATCGTACCATTTTAGCTCGAGCCCTGTTCACCTAGATAGTGGTGGATTATCAGTGATTTAAAATATTATATACTTTCGAACCGATCGGGACCTGATAAGGCCTAATGATAGCTAGCTTATAAACTTATAATTAAGTATACTATATATAGTAACAATGCATGGTCATGGATGGATGGTAGGGTGATAAGCTTATGTCCATTGAACTGGTATACTATAGTAGAATGTGTGAAAAAGTATACGTGCCACTAAGCTGGTGTCATATCATTGATTTGAATGATGGGATATACATCGATTCTATCAGACAACTAGTGTGGATTCACACTATAGTTATAACTATGCCATTAATATTATGAGTATATATGATATTCCGGGTTGCTGCGATTAATTCGTGTGTTATCTATTTAATTGCAATGTCTGTTTGTAAAAAACGGATCAACTGGTGTAGTTGAATTTACACACAGGGGTATCTCCATAGAAATCACCTTAGTGGCAGAAATGGTTTTCACACCAAGTCGAACTCACAATCATATAGCAAGGAGAAAAGCCTATAGTTGGTAGAATAATGTAGGTACGATCGATCTATCTCAAGAAGTCGGCAATCCAAATGGATTTAAAGTAGATCATCTAAAAGATATCGTTCAAAGCTTTATGAATTAGACACATGTACGCATTTCAAACGCGGTGAATTTGATGGTATGACTTGGACATATATTGTAAGAAACTTGAATAATAAATCCATTCAGTTCAATATATATCAATTAATTGCTAGCTATGGCCTGTCTATATATATATATTAAAAGTCCAAGAGAGGTTCAGTAGCCTCACTTTTGTTTCACTATAAATATCCAGGCCAACCAACGTGTACAGCTCGATCGATATCCATAATAATAACGATCGATCACAGACCATGGCACACACTCTTCCTGATATATCACCAGTCTGCTACCAATAGTAGCTATTAATTATGCTATATAATATATGCATGATAGTCTGCGCTAGTAACTATATATAATAAATGACTGATCAGCTTAGTAAAGTACCAAAGCTGTACTATTATTGGTGGGTAAAATGCAGAACCGTTGTTTGATGTGGGGTAGAATAATAAAGCCTACATATATGCATCCATCAGATATAGAAGAATCCATCCTGATGAAAAGTTATATTGAAGCTGTTATAAAATATCAAGATCCTCAAAATGCATGCATGCACGAAATAAAATAATTAGCTTTTATCAGTTTTAATGCTGATCCTTGAAATATTCCAATATTATATCGATCATACTGCGCTGCAACATATGTAAGTGTTTTATTCTACAAATTAGATTTAAGTCTAGCCACGCTTAAGATAAGATTATTCTAACTATTACATGATCCTAACAGCATGAAATATAGGATGTATGTGCAGTACCAAGAGGTGGACTGCAACCCACTCTCTATAGCTATTATAGTACTATGAGCATATGTGTACTTGATGGAAAAGCTTCGGAAGAGAGAAGAGTTCTGGGGGGAATAGTACGAGAAACTTGCCATATATATCTAGCCTGGACTTGTTAATCAGTTGAGTTCTTTCACACACTTATGCAGATGTATATAATACAATTGAAGTTGATAAACCAGAGCGCTGCATTAATTGAGGTTGATAAACCAGAGCGCTGCATTAATTGAGGTTGATAAGCCAGAGCGCTGCATTAATTGCAACCAGATCAATTATAGAAGTTTTAACTTCTTATTATAGATAACTAGTTCATATACATGACACAGAACCCCCC
>JAKTSB010000417.1:0-10149 GCA_030579975.1 Blastobotrys buckinghamii (nom. inval.)
ACCGTTTTCAGCCCAAACTGTTTCTTCTACAATTGTTCAATTGATCGATTGATGACAAAACTTCTCATAAAGTATTCGCTACTTTCAATCACTTAGAATCAAAACTAAGTAATGTTGGATGCTTTCTACAAACGTCTTACACATTCATAAAAAAAAGTTGCCTGTGTGGCGCAATGGATAGCGCATCGGACTTCTAATCCGAAGGTTGCGGGTTCGACCCCCGTCATAGGTTTTTGAATTTTTTGTTTTTGTTCCCCATTGTTTTTTGATTTGCAATATTGCTAGCAAAATGTTCCTATTCTTTGAACTGAACTTTGACAATTGTTTATCATATATAATCATTTCCTTTAGATGATTGGAATCCTCTGTTTAATGTTTCATAATCTAGAGATACATAACGCACCTTGTTGTACTATAAAAATAATAACTTTAAATATACCCTAATAACTTTCACTAAATTTCTTTGTAATACTGAGTCTATACAGATTCTGAACACTGTAAATTCCTTATCAATAATACCAATTCTCACTTTACTATATTCTATTATCTAAGTGATGGATAATTGTTAGCTAGTATTATCGTTCAATTTTCAATGTCGAGTTTAATTAGATGTTAAGAATAATATTTTATAGTTAGGATATGAATTTACAAACGAAACCATAAAATAATGATAAAAACACCTAACAAACCCGTATAAATTAACGGATTATCGCCCCTTTTTATAATTTCACAAAAGTAAAATTTTTATCTAATGAAAATTTATTAAAATATCTTCACCCTAGAAACCAATTCTCACATTTATTAGCATTGAAATCAATGTTGTTATTTTGAATTAATTAAACCTTTTAAAATTTGCTTTAAAACCCCGGTGGTGTCAGTCTCGTTAACATAACCGTGCTCAAATGAGTTTTGCACCACGGCCTGGAGGATCATCTTTAGGTAATATCATATCATACATGTAGATTTTCAAATTTAAGTTGGCTAGAAAAAGCCTCAGCCACCGTGTTTGAGGATCTCGTTACAAAAAATTGTTTCTCACCATTGAAGTGTAATTCTATTTGATGTTTTATTTATAAATAATGCTTAGAATTGCTAAATTGTAAATTAACTATTAGAATTTATGATTATAAGTTAACTATTATAAAACATGGATATAGTTTGACTTTTATAGCCATGACTATTATTATTATTAAGTTGTGTTAGATTCTCAGATATACGATACAGATACTTTGATATAAAAAACAAACAGTAATATGTTATCTCGTTAACTTAATTAACTTGATGTTATAAAACAATACTATAAAATTTACGCATGTTGAGTTATTATTGGGAACCAACCTAACTTCTGACATCCAGTACACTGACTCCACAGTTGGAGATACCCCACTAACTACTGCTCAGAATTACTTCAATTCCAGCAAGTTGTTTATATTAATTACTATTGGGTTATTTAAGGACGATATTTATACTAAAGAAATGAGATATAAATATGAGGCCATCATATTTATAGATTATTTTTTATTTCTACACAAGTCTCTTTTTTATTACAGTAAACTTCTAATTATCTGTTGGAATTGAAGTAATTCTGAGTTGTTAGTGCGGTTTCTCCAGCTGTGGAGTCAGTGTACTGGATGTCGGAAGTTAGGTCGGAGCTATATTGGGAAAATAATAACTTAACATGTGTAAAATTTATGGGGTATAGTGACATATAGGACGGGATTACTAACATCTGCCGATCCAGATTAATATATGGCTGAATGACAATGAAAAGTTTGTTACCATACTACGCATTCAATAGCTCTTGATTCCATATATGATAATGATGATATCGGGATAGTGTTGACAATAGTGAATAATTATTATAGTTACGCGTATGTATATATCATGTTTATTTCCTTTGAGATTCTTATAAGTTATAATCAAATTAGCCTTATCCCACTTTACAGAGGCTATTTATATACCAAGTTAATTGGAGCTCAAAAATTTTCGTATATAATCTTCATGAATTATAGCAAGCCATTTTAAATGAAAATCCTGTAGATATGACCACGTTAATTTAAATAACTTGTATGTGGAACTTGACAGAAAAAATATCTCGATGCATCGATATCGAATGGATTTATAATGAAATTCTGTATCATCAATTATTTTTCTTCATCTAGGGTCAATTTCTGGCAGAATATTTACCCTATTATACAATTTACATATTGGTGGTTTTACTGACATTATTGAACTATAACTCATATATCATCCACCTTATTATAACTGATCTTTGTCGGCTGGTAGTGAACTACTGCATGACGTTATAGATTCAGTACCGGGTAGCAAATATATCATAATTTGACTGAAATAATAATCTAGTACTCTTCATGGCGTTCGCATAAACCACTTATTAGTTTTGTTCAAAGTACATTTGACTTTGGTAAAGTACTTGTGTAAAATTCCATCAAGTATCGTTTATAACATTAAGTTAATATTGTATTAACTGGGTCACTATTTTTATTATACTATTGTTTGACATCTATTAAGCACTCTCTGGTATCGTAAATCTGAGAATCTAACACTTGGTGTAGCTGAATGCATATCATCAATTAGATCCGAATAGCCTGCTTACCATCTGTAAACAGATGCTAGACTACTTCGTTGAATAAATATTATTACTAGCATTCCTAAACCGCCAATTAATTGACCCAGAGCTACATATATATAGAGAACAAACAGCCGAAACTGTTACAAGGTTAAAAGTGTAGTACAATAATATATTTAGTTATAGAAAAGTTAATGTTAGAAAGGAGAAAATTTTAGAGTGAAAATTTTCTCTCTCTAATAGTAGTACTATCGGTCCAGATTGTCCCGACTGTAGCTATTGCCACTCAACACTTCCACTCAATAGTTACTGTCGTTTGTTTAACATTGACTGTCGATGTCTTGAAAATAAGTTTCGATCTAGTGGTTTTGTTAATGCATCAGCGACATTAAAATCAGTTTTAACATAATTAATGTTAACAATTTTTTCTTCCCATTTTTGTTTGATAAAGCATATGGCAACAGCAATGTGTTTTGTTCTATTACTCAATATTCCATTCTTTGCAATGCTCATAGTACTTTTATTGTCTTCTAATAAGTTGAATTTTACTTCTTTTTTATCAATATTTTCAATCATATTCTTTAGGTATATTCCTTCTTTTAATGCAGTAGATGCTGCATATAATTCAGCTTCAGTGGTAGATGTGGCTACCGCTTTTTGTTTTTTAGAACTCCATGAAATAGGACATCCACAATAAAATACTATATATCCAGTAATTGATTGTCGATCTGGTTCATTTGCATAATCAGCGTCAGTATAACAAACTAAATCATTTCCGGTTATTTTTTCATGCTCTATTTCGTAGATATTACCACGACTTTTTATTTTATTTTGATTTGGAATTAAGATTAGTTTTTCAAATATTGATGCCTTTAAGTATTTCATTAATCTCATAATCCAATCTATTTGTTTGTTGGTTGGTCTTGAATTTTGTTGACTTAATAGTCTAACTGCAGTTGCTAAATCAGGTCTTGTCCAACTGACTAAGTAAATTAGCGATCCCACTACTTGTTGATACCAATTTTTTTCATTCTCATTTAATATGGTTAATTCAGCATCATTTTTGTCGAATTTTGACCATTCTTTTGTAGCTGGTGTAGACCTAGGTGTAACATTTTCATATCCAAATCTTTTCAAGATATTTTCAATATATTTTGTTTGTGATAAAGTGAAACCACCATCAACTTGTTCAATTTCAATACCCAAAAACATCTGAGCTCTTCCTAGATCTTTCATTTCAAACTTTTCACTCAACTTTCTTTTGACAAACTTAATTAATTCAGTATTTTTATATCCTAAGAGTAAATCATCGACATATAAGCAAATTAGAATTATGTTTCCATCTCTTTCAAATAGATATATTCCTTGTTCAATTTCATTTTTCTTGAAACCAATTTCTAACAAGTAATTGTTTATGGTATAATACCAACATCTTGGTGCTTGTTTTAGTCCATAAATGGATTTAATTAGTTTGCAAACTAACTTTTCACCGTTTTCTCCATATTTTGTAAAACCAGGTGGTTGTTCCATATATATTAGTTCTTCCAAAATTCCATTTAAGAAAGCTGTAGAAACATCCATTTGATCAACTTTTAACCCAAATTTAGCTGCCATAGTGAAGAATATTCTTACTGCTTCTGGTCTAACTGTTGGTGCATATACTTCTTGATAATCTACACCATCTCTTTGTGTAAATCCTCTAGCAACTAATCTAGTTTTTAGAATGATCTCATTTCCATTTGTGGCTGTTTTATACGTCGCTATCCATCTGCATGATACTATATTTGTATCTTTATTGGTTGGTTTCTTCACCAATTTCCAGGTGTTATTTTTCATATGTTGAGAGTATTCTAAATTGAATGCTTTTTCCCATTCTTTTGCAATAGCTGTTTCTTGAGATTTTTTAAATGTTTGTGGTGGTTCTCCTACAACAGATGTTATTTGGTCTTTTGACAGTGAGGTTTTATTGTTTGATGCTAACTCTTGTTGTAGTTGTTTTAGTAGTTCATCGTTGTTCATTGTACCTTTTTGATCAATGTTTTCTTCCACTCCAGAAGTGTGAGTAACAAATGCTGTTGGTAGTTGATCTTCTGGCTTTGTATGATTGAGCAATAAAGCAATAGTATCAGAGTTGATTGGGATATAATCATGAGTTGATCCATATTCTTTATTAGTTTTAATTTGATCACCAAATAGAGTATAGAAAGCGGATTGATTTAGTGTGAATTCATTTCTCGATTTATCATAGGTAATGGTATCATCATGCCTCAATTTTCTAAATCGATTATTTCCAACATATTTGCTGTTGGGATATATTTCTTCATAGTGTTGGGCAGTTTCTAATATTGGATTTTTGCGTTTTCGGATTTGAGGCCGAGAAATCGGCGGTGCCGATGGTTCTGTTGGTGAAGGTGGTGATGGGTTTAAATCAAAATTATTTCCTTCACCAGTTTTGATTTCTTCACTGTTTTTTGTTTGTGTGTCAATTTGTGCAGAGTCAGCTGGAAGAATTGCTGATGGTTGTAAATTTGAATTAGAATTTGGGCTATCATTATCAGGATTTCCAATATTTGAAACTAATTCTGATGTATCAATTTGATCGATGTTACTTGGTTGAGGTATAGATTCCATATCAGGGGCAAATTGAGGAGTGTCAATCGATGGGTTATATTCATTTGAATTGACAATATGATTAGTATGTGGTGAAATCAGTTCAATTTTGTGTTTGCGATTAAGTTTTGTTCTAATGCCACGTTTATTTGTTAGCTTTTGATGCAATGGTAATTTTGTTCGAATTTGTTGTTGCATTATTTTTGGTGCCAAAAGTTTTTTAATTTTTTGTTTTTCGCGTCTAGTATTGACTCTTTGAGCAATGGATGAGACCTCTGGGCGGGTAGCATTTGTATTTGGTTTGATATTGTCATTAATTTTTTCTGCCATGATTTCATTATAATTGATTTGGTCATGAGTAAGATTATCATGGTGATGGTTGATTAATGTGGAGTGATTGAGATTTGAATGAGGTACATGTTGAGGATAAGCATCGTGACTTGGAATGGATGAGTTTGATAGAAGACTTGTGTGATCTTGTGTGATGGTTGCATCACCTTTATGAGTTCTTAGTGATGGTAATACTGGGGTTGTTTCTACTGTTTCATCTATTGATGTTGGTGTATTTACTTTCAGTGTTTCATTTGTTTGGATACTCATTGGTTTGTTAGTTTTTTCTTCCACTGATTCATCATCTCCAACTTCCACTAGTTCAGTATTATCAACTTCTACTGGTTTATGATTAGTAACTTCCACTGGTTCTTTAGTATTGGCAATTTCAATGAGGTCTGATTCAACATCTTCCGCTTCCACTAGTTCAGTATCATCAATTGTCACTGGTTTTGAATGAGTAGCTTCCACTGATTCAGTATTAGTAATTTTGATTGGTTCAGTAGTAGTAGATTCCATTGGTTCTAATTCATCATATTCAACGTCAACTGCAACTAGTTCAGTATCATCTTCTACTGATTTAGAATTGGTAACCTCCATTGGTTCAATATCTTTAACTTCCATTGGTGCAGTATTTGCACCTTCCATTGGTTCAGTATCTGTAATTGTTGTAATAGATTCAGTATTCATTGGTTTCTTATTTGGTAATTCCATTGGTGTAATATCTTCCACTTCCATTGATTCATAGTGGTTTGGTGTATTGGTGTCCACTGTCATTTGTTCATTCTGGATATTAGTATTCGTGGTAGTGGAATTATTGGATTCTACGATTGAATTTTCTACAACATAAGGTTCAGGATTACAACTATTTAATTCTACAGATGATTCATTGTTGTCATTATTTTGAGTGTCATTGAATTTTGTGTAGTCGTCATGAGATGTGTGATTATGATTATGATTCTGTCCTAAAAGTTCAGTTAATATAGTCTCTTGTGTTTGATTTCTCAAATTTGAATGGGATCTCATCAACGTGTTGATAAAATTAGTTCCATTCCAACTATCAGGTAAACCAAACAATGTTTGATCAAATTCTACATTGTGTGTGACTTCAATGCCATTGATTGTTAGAATGAGATAGTTGTTTTCGAGATTTCCCATACCAACGAAAATGCCTTCATCAGCATTTGGTGCACCTTTATGTTGTCGAGGTCGATGAATGTATGCTCTACATCCAAAAGGTACCAAATTTTTAACATTTGCCTTTTTGTTATTATTATGCCATTTGTTGTAGGGGACATCGTTGATGGATTTATGTAATGTTCTGTTTAATAGCCATGTGATGTGTTTTAGTGCAATTGCCCAAATATTTGGTGGTAATGTTGCTTGTAATAAGGTTGCTGATAGTCGTTCAATTAATGTGCGATTAATTCTCTCAATGATTCCATTTTGAGCTGAGGTATTAACAGGGATAGTGAAGTGAATAATATAGTTGCTAGTGAAATAATCTTGTAGTCTTTAATTTGTGTATTCGGTTCCATAATCGGTAAATACGATTTTTACTAAGTAATTCATCTTTTCATGATCTTTTTGTGACTTTTCAATATAATCAATGATGCAATTTGGTGCTTCACTTTTTGCTTGTAAGAAATAAACATTAAGATATCTTGTATAGTCATCTAAAATAGTTAGTACATACTTATTGCCATTTGCATAAGATGGACAATCAATGAAAATGTCAGAGTAGATATATTCTAATGGGTAAGTTGCTCGATTACAGGTTGGTCTATTTCGAAATGGTTGTTGATGTGCACCTGTCTTTTTGCAAATTGAACATTTTTGTAGGATTTTTACATTTTTGGTTAAATCCATCCCATTGACTAATCCTCTTTTATGCATTTCAAGTAGGGTATTTGGATCAGTATGCAGATAATTGTTGTGCCAAGCTTCAATGGCACTTTTATTTAAATGTCGAGTTTGAAAAGCAGTAATTTTGTTGAGAGTATCATTATGAAGTTTGTTCATGTCGATTTTAATATTTTGATTTGGTGCAATCCAATGGGAGCCTTCTTTAAGGCCAACTAAAAAGGTCTGATTAGTGTATGTTTCTAGCTCTACGCGATCACTTGAGAAGATAACTTTTCCCAGTTTTGTTAAATCGTTCAAGGATAATAAGTTTACTTGAAGTTCAGGAACAATAGTGCTTCATCGAATACAATAGATTTAGGATTACCATCACTATCATATATGGTGTACTCATATTCACCTTTTCCAGTGGCATAAATATAATTACCATCTGCAATTTGGATCGGTTCTTGAATTTGGGATAAATTCTTGAACTTGCTACAATCATTTGTCATCGTTTTCGATGCTCCTGAATCAGTTATGGTGGCTTTACTATTAAGGTTTTTAACAATTAATAAATTATTACAATTACAAAAATCATCAGAATCAAAATCATTATCATAATCACACTTGTTATCGTTGTTTAATTTGTTGTTTGAATCATCTCTAGAATTTTTATTAGTAGAATCTTGGTTTTTATGTTTGAAGACTTCAATTGTATTGGAATTAGTGTATTCATCAAAAGATTCACTTTTCATTGCTCTAATTGTGTTAGTATGTTTATTTTGATAAGGATAAGGATGAGTTTTATAATTACCTTTTAAAGCCCGACATTCAATGTGATTATCAGAGTCATCAAAATAGATATTTCTAAATAATTTATTGCAATTTTGACAGTTGGTTTCATACCATGGTCTACCAGGTGTGCTCCTTTCTTCGTTCAAAGTATCATTTGCCCCTTGAACATTCATTCTTTTAAAATTTGGGGTTGTCTTACTTGATGTATTTGTCATTCTGGCTGAAGTATATTGATTATTGGTTGAGATTGGTGGTTTGTCATGTAATAGTGTAGACTGCTCATTCCATTCCTGAATTAGTTTTGGTAAGGTCTCTTTATTAATTACCCTGTTGGTGCCACCAGGATGGGTAAGCCTAGTTAATTCTTTGGCAAGATTAAGTAATAATCTGTCATTGTGTTTGTCATTTGGTTTTGTAGCACTATACTTTGTTATATTGTTAACAACAATATCCAAAACTTTGATAATATCTTTAATTTGTTCATCATTTAATTGTGAATTAATTTTCTTAAGCTTGTTTAGTGTATCTTCAAATTGGCTAATAGTAGGGAACCTGTTACAATTGATAATATCTCTAGTTTTTTCCGCCAAATCAATTCGTAGTTGTTGTTCAGTTTCAGTTTTTAAATGTTGGATTAATTCATTTATTGATCTGAATTCTGTTTCAGTTATTAATGTCTGTAATTCATCCTTAAGTGCCACAGTTAAGTGATCAATGACAAGTTCGTTTAGGTTTGTCCATAGTTCAACTCTATCTTGGCTTAGACCAGTAGTGTCAAAATTTAGGAATTTCTTGTTGACCTGAGAATTGAACTTATTGTTTTCAAACCGTTTAATTCTGTTTTCTAATAGCCAAAAATTTTCTTTGTCTATCGTATTATTATCCCCATAGTAGAATACTTCAACAATTGATTTTAGTTGCAATTTTGGGTTATTGATTAAATTTTGTTCAAATAATAGTAATGGAATTGTATCTTTTGAGTCACTTGTTTTGGTTTTGGTAGTGTCTGTATATTCAGTATTTTCAGAAGTGTTAGAAGTTGTAGGAGGTTTGTTGTTTGTTGAAATACACATATTGTAAATAGCTTCAACAGCCTCATCTCCAAGTTCTCTGACTTGTTCTTCTGAGAAAAATTCACTTTTTTCAGCAATGATAAAATTTCTCATATCTTCAATGCTGGTCATTGTTATTTTTATTTTTTATTTTATTTATTTTTGTATGTTATTTTTGTGTTATTTGTAATATTGGAATTTTTGAATTTTTTTAATATTGGAATTTTATTTTTGTGTTATTTGGAATATTGTAATTTTGGAATTTTGTAGTATTGGAATTTTAGAATTTTTGAATTCTGTAACTAGTATCTTTATATCGTACTGATTACCTTGTTGCTTGTAGTTTATGTGACTTCTTAATCTGTTACAAGGTTAAAAGTGTAGTACAATAATATATTTAGTTATAGAAAAGTTAATGTTAGAAAGGAGAAAATTTTAGAGTGAAAATTTTCTCTCTCTAATAGTAGTACTATCGGTCCAGATTGTCCCGACTGTAGCTATTGCCACTCAACATCTACTATCAGTGGAGTTTTCTTCATCAGGATTATCATGATGTAAAGCTTCCATCTTGTCGCCATTTTCCATTTTCATTTTTGCTAACTTCTAAGAGCTAATGTGACTCTCAATCTATCGTTGTATGATAAAATGATACAGGTGACAGTGATAGTTATTATTATACTAATTATCAAAAATTTTATTAATTTAAAAACTTAACTAACCAAAATTAAAACAAGTTAGAAAATTATTTATGAAAATTTTTCTTTTATGTTTTAATTTTATCATACTTATATTTTCACTAGTTATACTCAGATTTACACATAGTTGTGGTTATCTAATATTTTGACACTATAAACCTCACCTCAACTATTGTTAAGAAAATATAATGTAATGTAAAATAATACAAAATATAAATTTATTGTTAGTTAGTTA
>JAKTSB010000418.1:0-10015 GCA_030579975.1 Blastobotrys buckinghamii (nom. inval.)
GTAAATATTTTCCAAAAAGTTTGGAAACTCTTATAATTAAAACCATTAAAATACCGGAAATATTTTTACCTGGTGACATCAGTCTAAGAACCGAGTATTTTAGATCGAGAAATATTCCCTATTATGATTATTCTTCAATTCTATTAGTGGCTCCATCTATTAAAAAACTTAGATTTGAAAATGAACCAACTCCCCTTTTAGGAATTTGGAAGAGTTCCGAGCCAAATATAATCCGTCACTTTCCACCTTCACTTTTAACCAATATTAGAACAATTGAAGTTATATTGGGCCCATCTAGATATTATTTAGACCCGGTGGATGATGGAGAAGATATTTCGAGCTACTGTGATTATTCTGAGCTAGATATAGGAGGAGTTCCATATTATATTTTGAAAAGATGGGATACAATCACAGACCGTGAAAAAAAAAAATATAAAGGATTAAAAACTTTGAAACTTATGAATATGGAGTACCCGGCCGTTCGAGTATTGTGACTCATACAGAATTATATTTGAGGACTCTAGAGTATCCAGTCTTGAGATTCAGATAAATCTGAAAGAATTAGAAACAAAACGGAAATATCATACAAGAAAACAAGTCATACTTAATACTGTGATGTTAAAACAACTTACTTTTGGAACCGAGAATGAGGTATTGAAGCAAATGAAAAATTTTGAGCAATAGAGGATTTCAATTTATCAAGGTCCAATTCAAGATGAGAGACATAATGCATTCGGGTTATTTAATAAATATGAAAGAGAGGAATGTTTTTATGATTTCAAAAAATTAACTGTTTTCACAGCTCCATTAGAATCAGAGTATATGTAATTATTATACAATCAAGCGTTATAATATTAGTATTTATCTTAAGTTAACCTAATTATAATTTATCAGGAAACTAGTACTCATATATATTATAAAGGCCTTAAGACATATATCAACGAAAGTAATAATTTTTCTATTGTCAAAGTGTTGAGAGGTATATTTACGTAGTAAAACCTGTACAAGTTGTGCATATGCATCAAGTATACATACTGCAAATTATAATGCATGAATAGATTATTTCGAGCAAATTGGCTTGGTTTATAGACAAGTAGCTCTTCTCTATTCAAACCTCCCAATTATTATTGACAGTTATTAATTACCAGATACATTTACTCATGCTCATCAAGCTTGAAGGTCAACAAAAGCCGCACACCCCCTTGGAAGCATCAGCAGCTAAAACCGCCAGCTATAAATATAGGATGTAGTTTATAAATTATTAACCTTCAAACCCGGCCCGGGTCGGTTGGTTTGGCTGCTGCAACCCAATTAACTATAGCCTCTGGTTATGTAATCATTTTCCTTAGCGCTGCTTGAGAGCTCCAACGAGGCGCCTCTGAACCGCAGCATCACAACATTTTAAACCCCACAAAAAACCATCAAGATTATCCAGGCTTGACTAATTGTACTTGAGTCGCACCCTTTCTTTTTTGATAAGTTATCACTATCAGAAACATCTTTCTTAGCCACTACACAACTACTTTTTAATTTTTTTTGAATATCAAATTTTGATCAACCTTTTTTTCAACAACTATTAACATCCTACCGGGCAACTTTTCTTGCTTTTTTACTAACCTAATAGTATTGCTTAATATTTAGTGCTACCTGGAATTGTTTGCACTATCTTATTATTACTTTCAACAGTTTACTGAGTTATAACCTATTCATCCAGCTCAAATCGCTAACACAGCAACACAGCAACTATACATCGACTTTTGCATCATACTAACACTGGCGTACCAACAATAACCATAATACCATAATGCCTTGGCATAGTAAGTTCTTGAAAAAAGAAAGAAAAAAAAAACCCACAAAATACTAACAAAATAGTTCCATTTGTAATTAAAGCAGGGTTCATTGTAGGAACTTTAGCAGCGTTATACGCAAATAGAGAATTAATCAAAGAATTCACTGAAGAAAAATTCCATGAAATTGAAACATATGTTACAGAACAACGAAGAACAATTGGGGAAATTATTGATTTTATAAAAATAAAATATCAAGAATGGGAACACTTAAGAGAACAACGTATATCAGCATCAAGAAATGGTGAAATGAGAAGTGGAGATGTTTTATCAGAATTTAATGATCGATATTATAGAATGGATGATTTTTCATTAGGAGATTCAAGAAGTGATGAAGAATTATCAATGCCAACAATGACAAATTTTTATTCAACTGGTGAAACTTCATCATCTAATACTAACAATAATAATAACTATACTACAAGTACAAATAGACAATATCAAGAAGATGAAGAGAATTTAAATCAGTTAAGAAATCGATTACAAAGACATCAAACTGATAACTCAAATAATCCTTTTAATTATAATAGTGATTTATATTCATTAAGAAGTAGTAACGATTCAGAGTTTGAAATGGGATTATATCATAGTGCATCAGAGCAACAACCTAGAACTGCTAATAGTAGTAACAGTAATGATAGTGGTGATGAGACCCCATCTGGTGGTAGATCTCGATCTACTACAGTCAGTCGATCATCAACATCAACTAGGTCAAATAGTATTATATCAAATGGTGATACTAGTGGGAATAATGGTGGATGGGTTCATCCGGATTTATCAAGTGATGATAGTTATAGTGAAATCTCCACCCCATCAATAATGAGTGAGGATGAAGGTTATATTTATAATTCTGAAGAAGAATCAATAAGGGGTAGAAGAAGAATTCGTCAATTAAATTAATACTACTGAAATAAAAAAAAAAAAAATAACACACCTCTATTAATATTAATAATTGTTTTTTTTTTACACTAAATGTTATATAAATAATAAATAAATAATTCTGACTCTTTTTTTTTGTTTGTTTTTGTTTTTTTTTTTTTTTGTTTTTGTTTTTACTTCTTTTTTCTGTACATTTTCTGAATAACTGATTTTTTCAAATCTTTATTGGTATTTCTATTATATTCAATATAAGCCATATCTTCTCCACCTGCCAAACTTGCCAATGATCCAGTAGTCCTTTTAGCTTTACTTTTCTTTGAATGTGCTTTACCAATATTTGATGATCTACCAACACTATTATCAGCATCATCACCAGCTTCCAATCCAGCCATATCTTCATTTTGTAACAAAACTTCTTGTAATAATTCTCTTCTTTCTGATTGTGTATTATAAGCCAAATCTTGCATTTCTTCCATCCCATGTAAATGTGTAATAACTTTGAATGCATACCCTTGATCAACTAAAAATGCTTGTCTTTTTGTAGAATAATACATTTCTTGAGTATCTTTACTTACTAAAGAATAAAAAAATGCATTAAAACCTTCATCATTTCTTCTTTTTGCTCTTAAAATTCTTCCCAACCGTTGTGCTTCTTGTCTTCTTGAACCATAATGTGATGAAATTTGAATTAAACATGTAGCTTCAGGTAAATCAATTGATGTATCACCAACTTTTGATAAAAAAATTGTATTAACTTGATCATTATATTGAAAATTTTTTAAAATTGTCATTCTCTCTTGTTGAGGAGTTTCACCATAAATAAATGGTTTCTTTAATTTTAATGCATATGCTCTTAAAGAATATTTATTATCAGAAAATACAATAATTTTATCGCCTCTTCTTTCATGATATTCAATTAAAAATTGACATGCTTGGAATTTCCCTGGATTCATAATATATAATAACATTCTTTTTCTTGCACTTGCTCTTAAATATTCTTGATAAAATTCGGCACTCATTGGACACCAAACTTCTGCACATTGAACTCTTGCAATATGACCTCTTTGTGATAATTCCATCCAATTTGCTTCATATAATTTTGGTCCAATTAAAAAATTTAAATCATCAATTTTATCATCTTCTCGAACTAATGTAGCTGTTAAACCTAATTTTGCATGAGCTGCAATAGTTGTAACAACTCTTCGAAACATATCTGCTGGGACAACATGAACTTCATCTAAAATAATAAACCCCCATTCTCTACCAGTTAAAAAATCCATAACTTTTTGTGAATCATGAGATCGATTTCTTGTATTTGCAACCATACTATAAGTTGAAACAACTAATCCTGCTTCACCACTAAATCGTTCTTTATTATCTGCAGTAAATACTGCAACATTTTCTGGTTGGATTGTACACCATTTTAAGAATTCAGCTCTCCATTGCATAACTGATACTGATGATGTACATAATACAATAACTGATTTTCTAACAGTACAAGCAGCTGTAATACCAACCAATGTTTTACCTGCACCACATGGTAAAACAATAATCCCACTTCTTGCTCTACCATTACCAAACATTTTACTTAAAGATTTTTCTTGGTAATCACGAATTTGTGTACTTGGCTTTAAATCAATATCTAAATCTGGATTTCTTTGATCATTTTTGAAATCATATTCTTCCAAAACTGGATAATCAATTTCTTGACATCGTTTTTTAACTTGTTCGACAGATTCAGCTGCAATTTCAAATGAATGTACAGAATCTTCTTCTTCTTCATCATCATTAACAATTGAATTAAACATTTCTGCATTTTCACCATCAAGACCGTCAATTGCTGGTTTTTGTTTAACTAATCCTTCGGTTGTAATAGTTTCTGATTCACCAATTCTTAATTTTGATATTTCACTATCTTTAATTAACATTTGTAAAGTTTCAACATGTGATGATTCAACAAAATATCTATTATGTTTTAAAACTAATTTAACTTTACCATAACTTAATGTACAACTTTGAATAAAAGATATAATAGATTTTGGTACAGGTACTTTTGATAATCGATTCAAAACACTAATAATGTCTTCAGTTTCTAATCCAACTGAAACTGCTGCATATAAAGAATATGTTGTAATTCTATATTCATGAACATGAGTTGGTCTTGATACTGGTTCAGCGATTGTAATCATAAAATCTTGAGCTTGTTCTGCTAATGGACTAAAACTTTCCAAAATAATATGACCATCTTCAGGATTAATCCATAAAGGTCTTGAAGCATGATCTGGTTTTAATGTTAAATACGAAAAATCTGATTTACCAAACATTTTTGATACACTATCAGGTCTATAACCTTCTTGTAAATCTGTTTGCATTGTAACTGGGTCTAAAGCAACAGCTTTAACTTCTGCTGATGCGCTTTCTTGTTTTGTTGCTCTAGTTGGTTGATTGTTATTGATTTTTAATTTCAGTTTTGGAATTGATGATGTTGAACTGGTTTGAGTTACTTCTTCTTCATCTTCACTACCTTCTTCATATGAAGTATTATCTGAGCTATCCCAGTCTTCTTGTCCACCACCAGCTTCTGCATAGCTTCGTTTAGTAGCACCCCGAGTTCCCAACATTTTGTTTCTGTTCTACTATGTTGATTGCTGCTAACCAAAGATGATGGTTAATCCTCAAATTGTTTGAAATCTTTGAGTACTAA
The DNA here is from genome assembly GCA_030579975.1 of Blastobotrys buckinghamii (nom. inval.). Taxonomy (NCBI): domain Eukaryota; kingdom Fungi; phylum Ascomycota; class Dipodascomycetes; order Dipodascales; family Trichomonascaceae; genus Blastobotrys; species Blastobotrys buckinghamii (nom. inval.). The sequence continues at coordinate 5,431 of JAKTSB010000418.1, forward strand.
ATTTAGTATTGGGACACTAAAACTAGTGCATTAATAAGTGTATTAACAAGTGTATTAATAAGTGTGCGTAAAAAAAAAAAAAAAAAGCACACGCACACACACACGCGCGCACCGCAAACTTTTATTTTTCAAGATCTAAAATTTTGATCCTCAAAAAAAAAAAAAAAAGTGTCGAATGTTTTGAAGTGAGGGTTAGAAATATTAGTATAAATAATTGTTTCATCGACTTTTTTATTATAATTTTATTTTGGTTCTCGATTTGTACATCAACTGTCCAGTTTTTTTTTTTTTTTCGAAGAAATAATAGTAATATGCCAGTTATAAACGAGAACCCATTCAAGCATAAAAATTCGTATGAAATCGCCAAAAGTTTGGACAAAACAATGTCTAACTTTGATAATCAAGATTTCCAAATCTTAAGTACAATGAGGTTTATTCCTCCATCAAATAATAAAATTACAAAAGATTGTTTTTTCCTATTACAGTATCATTACGAAAGATTAAATTTAGCATGTCAAATGTTTAAATGGAAAGTTGGAATTCCACTAGATTATTTATACAATGAATTGGTTTCTACGATATCAGAAACTGATATATCAAAAACTTATAAACTTCGAATTCTAGTTTTCAATAATAGAAAATTAAGAATTGAATGTTATCCAATTGAAAATAATGACATGTTTATTTATTATGATAATTTACCACCATTAATTGAAACTTATTATGTATTTTTAGATTCAAAACCAACATATATTGGAGCTTTTACAGCATTTAAAACTACAAAGCGAGCGCATTATACCGAAGCAAGAGATCGATCTTTACATCCAGAATATAATGATGGTAGACCACAGGAAGTATTATTATTTAATCAAAAGGGGGACGTTACTGAAGGTTCAATTACTAATATTGCAGTTAAAAGAAAAGACATTTGGAAAACTCCTCCGCTAATTAGTGGTGGTTTATGTGGTGTTATGAGAAAACATTTATTAGATGAAGGAAAAATTAGTGAAAAACGAATAAAAATTAGCGAATTAATTGATGGTGAAGAAATTTTATTAATGAATGGGGTAAGAGGTGTGGCAAGAGGGATTTTAGTGATTCCAAAAAATATTGAATATGATGAAGTTGTATATGATCATATTGATGTTTGGAATAGTGATGTTGAATTACCAAAATGTGAAGGAGGTGACGATGAGGATGAAGAAGATGGTGATGAGTATAGTGATAATGATTATGAAGAAGATAATGGAACTGATGAAGATGGGTTTGTTCCTAGTGGTAGTGATGAAGAGATTAAAATTGATTATTCAAGTCCAGAAACGAATTATAAAACTGATAGTGTTACAACTAATGATACAATTGATATTCAGTTGGATAAGAAAGTGTCGGAATTTGATTTGAAAGTTTCCAGTGATAGAAAAGGGTAATGATGAGTTATCAAAGGATTCCAAATCTAAAAATTAGTGATCCAGGGGATGCACTTGCATTTTTATTTTCATCTCCTTGTTATTGTTATTGTTGCATATATTTTATTAATATTTATTTGTCTGTTTCTATTTTGGTTTTATTTAGTTTTTTGTTTTAATTGATTAACTTATTTAATTTTTTTTTTTTTTTTAGTAGGATAGAGCAACTAATATTAACTTTTTTCGGAATTCGCTGATTCCTATGGATATGCAATCTTCTGCGGAGACCCATTGATTCTATAAGGCTCAAAATTATATGTCGATATTATAAAGCGCTACATATAATCAATGCAACTCTTAAGAATTTCAACACTAGTTTAAATTATAATAGTGAAAGTATAGCTATATTTGAGAAACCATGAAATAATATGAGTATATTATAAGATCAATCTTCGAAGGAGAAAAATATATATGAATGAATTAATTCAATATTATATGTAAGTGAATCTATACCAGAATTCTCATAATTATAGAAAGGCTCAAAACTATATATCTGAATATTGATCGATTGAATTGGATATATATTTATGAGACGCTCATGATTCCATAATGATAGTTCTACAGCTAGCTGGCTCGAGATTTCATATCCTTAAAAACCAAATTGGTCAGTACCTGCTTCAACTAATTGAATATATATATATATATATATATATATTGTATTAAAGTTACAACGCTAGGCGCCATATATATATTACAATATTAATAACCGGTGGCCAGGAATATATTAAAATTTAAATAACCTATATAATATGTAAATTCTTGAAAAAATCTTCAAGAATTTTTTACAAGCCAACGAATTGATTGAACTCTTAAGCTTCTGGAAAGAAGCAAAATTTAAATAATAATCTGCATTGATTAATGGAATTTGATCGATAGTGGATTAAAATGTCTTTATAGTTTACACGTGCACTGGGTTTGCAATATTCTACCCGACCATTGAATACGGGCATGTATACACACATATATTGATATCCAAGGGTGTTACAATTATAATTAAATCTATCAGTTGAAGTGTTACAAGGTTATATAATACAACAATAATATATTTTAGTTTTAGTTATAAAAGTTAAAAAGATAAGAGAGAAATTTTTTCTCAGTAATAACAATGTTATATATCGGCCCATATGTTGAACCGCGACTGTATACTATAGCTATTGCCACGCAACATTAAGCGCCTGTATATCAAAAATATGAGCTATATATATTATAATTGATCTATTACGAATATATATATAATATATATATATACTAGTTTTAGTTAATTAGCTCGAGATCTATCACAGCCATACTGTTGTACTATCATTAATATTCTTGTATGCACTTGAACAAAAGCATGTATATATTAAATCATATAATGCCATAACTACTTTGTACAACATCTAGCCTAACGAAGTATACATGTTCGATCGTACACCTAAAGTGCTATAGTTGTGATCAATTATAAGGGTGTTAAATAGTAAACGCACTAGCTAAGTCGATCGGTCAACTTTTATGACCCCCCGGTATCAGAGTCTGGTGTACTAAAGATTTGAAAATGCCATTTATTGATTCTAGTATCTTTTATTAAGCAATTATGGACAATGTTATTCCGAATTCACCAATTTCAAAATACGAGCCGCATTCTCTATTGATCCCTGGACACCCGAGATCTGAGGATGAGATTCGTGCACATCGATGGATTTACTGATAAAAATCGGAAGGTCGGAATTTAATCACAGGTGGTACCAATTGTCTCACCTTTACTTGTCCAGCAAGATCACAAAGCTTATTAGTAAACATTTTCACGCGCTTTTCGAGAAAGAAAGTGTGATGATGATTTCTCGAGATCCTTCCTTTGTTACTTTTTGTTTTTTGCTTTGCTCACACATTTATATTTTTTACAAATTTAATATAACCAAGTTCACATAATATCTTACACCACCTACATTATTTTCAATAAAAAAAGATTAGAACATTAAAATTAATTAATATTATAAAAAGACAATGATGAACAAAGCAGCTTGGTTGAAAAAAGAAAAGGATACTCAATTAACAATTGAAGAATCAACATATCCTCAACCATCAGAAAATGAAGTTGTAATTAAAAATCATGCAATTGCAATTAATCCAGTTAATTGGAAAATTCAAGAAAAATCAGAATTCCCATTAAAATATCCAACAATTATGGGAGAAGATTATGCAGGTGAAGTAGTTGAAGTTGGATCTAACGTTACAAGATTCCATGTTGGTGATAGAGTAGTTGGATATTCAGGATCTGTAACAGAAGAACATGATGATAAATATAAAGCATTTCAACAATTTGTTTTAGCAAAAGAAAAATTATTAGTTTCATTACCAAATGATTTAAAATATGAAGATGCAGCTGTATTACCATTAGGATTTGCAACAGCTGCTTGTGCATTTTATCAACCAGGATATTTAGATTTACCTTGGCCAAAATTAGAACCAACAAAATTAAATCAAAGTATTATTATTTGGGGTGGATCATCAAGTGTTGGATGTAATTCTATTCAATTAGCAAAAGCATCAGGTTTAGAAGTTATTACTACTTGTTCACCAAAAAATTTTAAATTATGTCAAAATTTAGGTGCAGATTATACATTTGATTATAATGATGATTTAGTTGTTGATAAAATTTTAAAAGTTTTGGAAAATAAAAAAGTTATTGGAGGGTTTGATTGTGTTAGTGATGAAGGGGTTTGTGATGAATTTTTACAAGTTATGGGTGAATTACCAGAAGAAAATTGTAATAAATTTATTATTATGAGTTTACAAAATAATCAAACTTCAATGTGTGGATTAAAAGTTAAATGGGTATTCTCTCAATTGATTGTTGATTCAAATGTAGCAGATAATGTTTTTGAAAAATATCTAAGTCCTGCTTTAGCTAATAAGAAATATATTTGTGCACCTGAAGCAACAGTTACTGGTCATGGATTGGAAAGTTTACAACATGCTATGGATATTCAAAAGAATGGGGTTAGTGCTAGAAAAGTTGTTGTAACCTTGTAATTTGATTGTTTATAGGTTGTTTATTTATTAATCAAAATAAGTTGGTTTTGACTATCCTGGTATTATCTTTTTTTTTTTTTTTTTTTTTTTTTTTTTTTTTAAATTTT